>JBBIGA010000141.1:45053-70853 GCA_037576975.1 Alestes dentex
ATATATATATATATATATATATATATGTATCTTTGTATATGCAAGCATGTAACTTTGATGCATATGCTTGCATATACACAATTAAAAAACTTCTTGACTTGAATGTATAGCTTTAAGAAAATTATTTAACTGATAAATTACTTTTGCAGTAAATGTTGAGGTTCTTTAATTGTTTCTGAAAGTTCTTCACATTTGCAGAACACCTTTGTGAAACCAAATGGTTCTTCTGTGAAATCATACCAACGAACACTTTCTTGCATCTTTATTTGTAAGGACATTTACAAAAACACATATGCATATTTACAAAAACACATATGCAAACTAGGATGTGAGGTGAGATGTGAAGCGGTATATAGGTTTCGAACAGCCACAGTGTGTAACCAAGTCTGGGAGCCTCTAGTGGTTATGTGGTATAGAGGCAGAGAGATCCATTCAGAAGAAGCAATGGGTATCGCTTGAAGACTCATTCGATTTTCAGAATAGCACGTTAGCTTTATAAGCACTGCATTCCCGTCTTCAGAAACTTCAAAGAAACAACTGTTGTCAACATCTTGTTCTTTAAAGAGATCAGAAACGCTTACTATTTTCTCTTGCCATTTTTTCCTTGAGTAGCCTATAGTAACACCTAGACCCTCTGTGTTTTGATTTCTAGAACATTAAAAAGAATGCAGGAAATACAACACCAGTAAAAAGAAACAATTGAGTCACCAGTGTTTGAACATTTAATTTGCTTTGAATCTTTTGTATGATGGTGTGATTTATGTTGCTTATGACTCAAAGGGATAAAATTAAGTTTATTCAGTCATATGGAGCTCAACGATTCAATGAATTATGACTCACTTATTGATGGGTTATCATTATGGCATCATCTTCACTGCTAACGTATCAATTTCCATTTCCATTTTGGTGCTCTATGCAAAATGAATAGGTAGCCTGAAGCACAGATGTCTTAACTCATAGTTGTGCCTCACTGGAGTTGGCTAATTGGAGTCAGAGGAAGTGAATGACTTTATTAGTGTTGGAATGGTTTTACTGGTTGGGCTTGTTAATAGTGAAAAAACTGCACGAAGACTATTACAGGATGCCACAGAATTAAAAGTTTGCCTATATAGTACCCTTTCTGGTCAACTTTATTCTGTAACTTTATTCTGTATATTCATGTGTACATAGGGACTAGGAAGTAGGCTTTAATAGGGGTGGAAAAAATACCAACATTTCCTACTTAAGAGAGAGTACTGATACTATAATTCACTTAAACTATTAGATAATTGGTCAAGTAAGATTATTTATTGTGACACTACCAGTGTAGTATTTTGAGCTATGTAATATGCAATTTCCACTGAACCTAGGACCTTCTTGCCAAGCGATGACAGTGCTATCCACTGCACCACTTGACTGTTAATTTAAATTAGCTGGAAACATTAAATTAGATGGAAACAATCACTCACAATAGAATAAGCAACAGCTTTAGGTTTAATAAAGATCTGTTGTATTTGTTATTACAAAAAAACAACTTTAAAAAATATAATAAAAGACCACAGTGGAGCTGTGAAAAGTGTGTTTTTTCTATTGTGGTCTTAAAAGTTAAAATAGTTACTTTCTTAGAAATATGATAATTTTGTGCAGTTACAGGGTAAAATGCACGAGTCATTTTAGTTGTTTAACTTTCATTGCCCTTCTTAACGTTCCACCTCTAAAAGCAATAAAGGTTTCAGGATGTGCTGATTTAACTTTCAGAATCAATAGATATACCCAAACCATTTATCACTTCCAGTGCTCTTTTGTGTAACTGAAAACCGTATCTCACAAAAGCGAACTGAAAATGAACTAAACTTAACGAGGCTTCAGAGCACTGATTTGCCAGCGCTGGAAGTACTTTACCCACTGTAAAACTACACTGGCTTCAGTTTATTAATCTCATAAACACATGGTTCGTGCTCCCCTAAATTGACGCATCACTACCCTGGAGTGGATTTAAAGGTTTTCTGCTGTTTTCTCCCTTGCCTCCTGCCCCAAAAACATCAGGATTAACTATGAGCGCCGAAATCTGTAACCAGATATTAAGAGTTTCTCGATATTGGACAGAAGGGAGGCTAATAAGAAGCGCATGGAGCGACAGCGGAGGGTCCCACTGCTGTGTCTCATTTCATCCAATATCATTTCAATTTGAAAAGCACTGCACTGGCGAGCCTGGAACTGATTACGACGTAAACTTTTGTAGGGGGGAGTGTGTTTACTAAGTTTGTTCTGTCTGCTCGTTTGCTCATTTTTAGCTGTCTGTCCAAAGCTGTCTGTGGAGCAGACATACTTTGAAGGTGGCCAGCTAGCCATGGAGTTGGAAGAGAGCTTCAAGCCATTGAGCCCTTTAATATTTATCATATACAGTGAGGAACATAAGTATTTGAACACCCTGAGATTTTGCAAGTTTTCCCAATTAGAAATCATGGAGGGGTTTGAAATTCACATTGTAGGTGCATTCCCACTGTGAGAGACAGAATGTAAAAAAAAATTCAGGAAGTCACATTATATGATTTGTAAAGAATTTATTTGATTAAGCTTCTGAAATTTGAAGCATTGAAATTTGAAAAATTGATGAGTGCTCTTCAACATCTTTGCACTCATAATGAAGTCTGGAGATGCTTAAAAAATGTATATAATTTTAAAATTAGGCCATTTTTAATAAATAGTAAATGGATATTGGTTTATTTATTCTTTTCTTTAAGTTTCTTAATGGATCATTAATTCTTTATTAGGACGCTGCTAATTTTGTTGTTTCCTCTAGTGGCTAAGGTGTAGTTTGAGAGGTAGTTTTAAACACTGTGTCATAAAGCAAAGGACATCGCTTATTTGAAGTACCATTCTTGAAAAAATCATATTGTACCTTCTGAAACTTGTCTTTGTACTTTGTACCTGTCTTTATGAGTTGCCTTTGTATTGAAATATTGTGGGATAAACATCTCTTGGCTCAAAATCACAGAGAAAAAGAATGTTTGAGAGGTGTCTTTTGAATAGTGTGCTCAGTTGAATGTAAGTGAGGGAGTTTGATGTTAGTGCTCAGAGTTCATCCAGAGTTAGCCTGCAAGTTAGAAACTAAAGTGCGATTGTGTGTGACAGCTGTGAAAGACACTGAATTCTGAGAGTGCATGCTAAGCACATTACCACAAGACTGTCTCTCTCTTTCTCCCACACACATGTGTATGCAACAGACAGATAAACGGACAAACACACTATTGCACAAAAAAGGCTCTTGCGTCATTATTACGAATGAAACTACTAGTATGGTCATGGACAAAAATGTCCTGACACATTGAGCACAAATGTCAATGGGATTTATGTTGTCTAGACAAGCGTTTTTAAAGGGACCCTCTCCACCATGGAAAAGAGGAAGGCTGGAAAGTATGCACAAAGAGATACTTAACATCATTGGCGTAGTCAGTGGAAATGATTGGAAACGATCACAAGTATAATTTTTGCTCACATTTTGAGTAAATAACAGTAAGCAGATCCAAAATAGTTTAGACTGATATCATCACAGCTTTGAATGGCTGGTTGAAATCTCCTAGTAGCTGATAATATTCCTTCCAAACTGCTCTTAGCGGAATTAAATAAAGCCATACAGCCCTAATGTCATGGTCTCCATGACCTCATCTACTTTTGTTTCACATTGGGATAAACATATCATGATCAGACCTGGTGTGTGGTGCGCCATGGTTTCAATTAGCACAGTTGTTTGGGATTTATCATTGCACTAGCTAGACTAGTGCAAGCGCAACGTTGTAGCCACAACAAAACCAGCATGTGATATGATTCCACATCTCAGTACTTGCATAAGCATTAAGCACTATGCTGACCCATCTCACAAGACAGTGATAAATAACTGAGAATAAATAGAACTGTCATGGCTTTTGTGATTTGTGAAAGCTTTTTTTGCTTACTAAATGATCTAAAATAAATAATGAATCAGGTAACAATTTCTATTAATTGTCGTCTCTTTCATTAGATTACCTTAGTTTAGCATATTTTACAGCTATGACACAGATGAACCACTTTAACACTTTTATAGCTAAATTAATAGCTTCAGTCTTTCTGCATAAGCTACAGGGCAACCATCAGAATGAAGAGTGGTTCCAAAATAAATATGAGGAATCTGAAATACAAATCGTTCTGAGCTTTCCCCTTTTCAGTGCTAGTCTTCTGTTGGCAGTGGGGCAAGGGCTCACACTGGGTGTGTATTGGGTCTCACATTGGAATCACGTAAGTGCAAAGGTCAGTGATGTGGCCAAAAAGAAATATTTAAGCAGGAACTTAAATGCTTGTTTTGATTATATGTGTTTTTTTGATGAAAGAGGGTGTGCATTTGTGAGAAACTGAGAGATCCGTTGGAGTCTTCTAACCACACCTTTAGCACCTGCAAATGCTGTAACTGCTTATCGCAAACAAGTCATCACAACATGTTTGCTTTTCCTTAGTCCATAGCACTAGAAAGTGAATGAGCTGTCTCAAACAGCTTCAGAGAGAGAGAGAGAGAGAGAGAGAGAGAGAGAGAGAGAGAGAGAGAGAGAGAGAGAGAAAGAGAGAGAGAGTAAGAGAGAGAGAGAGTAAGAGAGAGAGAGAGAGTAAGAGAGAGAGAGAGAGTAAGAGAGAGAGAGAGAGTAAGAGAGAGACGGGAAAAACTGCCTTTAACATTAGCATAAACCTACACAACCACAAACCAAACCTGACCAAACTCATGACCCTCCCTCCTCATGCAGAGCAGCCCAGCAAGCAGTTTATTTTTGCCTTTCAAACTTCTTTTCAAGCATCTTTTAAAAATAAGCATGCATGAGAACCCTGAAACCATTCGAAGGAACTGATATACACACTCTTAAAAATAAAGTGGGTTCTCTAAAGAACCTTTTGAGACATGGTCATTTTGAGACATCAAATAACTCATTTTGTAAGTAAGATGTGCAAGTGTGAAGAACCCCAGAGCTACGTCTCCTTCTGTCACATGATGCTACCAAACTGGAACGCTGAAGGTTAGCATGTGTTTCCTCTGAGAGACATGATGGGCCGCTGCATCTTTTTAAGTTACAGATAAATCAAAATTGCTGTACAACCACTTGAGGTCTAATTATGTTATGTCTGTTACTAGACACCTGGGGTGGTAAGCATTGCACCAATCCTGCCCTTTCAGAGAGCGTGGCGAATTACGCTTTATTGGACTCCCAGCCACAAATGGCTGCGTTAAGGATTCAAATAGGGTCTTCCGACAATAGGGACAATGCTTAGATACTTGCTCCACACGTGAAACAAGGTTAATGAACCTCTACACAATGTAAATGTTCTATACTATTAAAGGCTTTCCTTAGAAACATATCCAAGTCAAAAGCCATGTCAGTGTATATAAGGGTATGTGAGAATAAGTGTAGTTTCAGTAACTAGAGCCTTCACATATCACAGTACTTCACTTAAGTATTTGATTATCCTTTCAGAAATTTCAATAGCTGCTTTTCCTAAAGCACTTCTTTCCAAATGCACCCTCTTTCTGAAGAGTTTGCGGATGCCTTGGCTTTGCAAAGTTCTTACATATTTGATTTCCACGGTGACTACTAGTTTTAGCTTTGTGTCCTTCAAAGTACCACCCTTCATATGAAAAGGAGGTGTGCCTAAAAATTATTTGACTAATTTTTTTGTTAAAAGCACTCATTTAAGTACATACATTAAGCACATATTTATTTAATTACCTCAGACCCTGAAAGTGATTTGAATACCTGGAAGGTTTGAGTGCTGATGAATCCTGACATCACAACAAGGGTATCTGTCAGTTTTTTTTAGCAACGGTAACATCTGAACAGACTTCTGTTCAATAAGTTATTGCAACTGACTTAAAAACATTAAACGTCAAAACAATTTCAAAAGTTTGGCATCTCTAAACGTACAGGAAATGTACATTGGTGGATTCACTTGTGAGAACCAGTAGAAACTTGCTTTCACAAGCTGAAGGCTCTTTAGGCCATGCTTTCGCAGAGCAGTTTTATTTTAATTCATATTAAAAACTCACTCTGTCTAAACCACTCCAATTATCTGTCTCATGGAGATGGGATTTTAGACGGCCAGTCCATGGGAGAGATCCAAGCCATCTCTCTGATGAGAGGCTTTTGGTTGGGGCTTTAATCACCCTAGGCCCTCCCGCTCACCAGAACTCAATAAAACGGGTTAATTATGGTGCAGCAGCTATGAAGATAATGATAGGATATGTGAGGAGTGTGGGAGACTGGAGGCTATGAGATGTGTTTTGATTCACTCACAGATATGTATATAGTATTGCTAAAAGCAATTAAGCGCAACGCAGTGCGTCATTTAGCTGTATGCAAATATGAAAATGCTTGATATTTTTTCACTGCCAATACTTTGTAGGTGCCTCCTTTTTCTTTAACCCTTTTTTTAGATGTTTTAAAGTCTTGTTTATGGCCAGCAGTATCAAAAGTATAATTTGGTATTAATAATAAATAATTACTTTTCCCACTCAGTTTAATTAGCGGACTCAAAACCACATTGTGGAAAGGAGATGATTTTATTATCATTTGGACTAGAGCTATTTCCGTTGTCCATAGAATCATATATGAGGAAATGATATTTTTATATCCTTTATATTTTTGCCAAAAACAAATAGGAAACAGAAGATTAACCTTAAACAATAAAAACTGCACTACAAAGGGTTAATATACATTGAACTAATTTTCTATAAAATCCAACTGATATGTGCATTATACATTAACCTAAAACACAATCTAACCTAGACGTCTTGAACTCCTGACCTTGAACCCAGTTTCTGGTCCTGGACTTTGTAGTCACTGATTATATCTGGTTATATTATACTAGGTGGCCAATCAAATATATCAGCCGCTCAGTGATTACAAAATCCAGGGTGCGGAAAGCTGGATTCAAGGTCCGGACACTTACCTTAATATCCTCCCAAAACCCAAACCCAACATATACCGTTCCCTATTCCTGATTCTATGTCTATTAATAATCAGTAGTTTAATCATGTAGGACAGTGATCAACAACCTTGGTCCTGGAGAGCTACCTTCCGGAGAAGTCTATTTCCTGACACAACACCTACTCTGGCTAATGAGTTTCTTCAGAAGTTGCTGATGGGCTGGAGCGTTCAGTAAAGAGAGGGAGCGGCATGTTAGATGCACGCTAGAGCTAAAAAGATCTACTGGAAAGTAGATCTAAATCAAGAGGGTTAGTGACCGCAAATGACTGCCCTACTTTATTTTGAGAAATCAGGTGTTAGCAGTGTGCATAAAACTCACTGACCACTCAATGAAGTACACCTACCTTGTAGTCAGCTAACTACAAAGTTCAGCTATATGGTAATTGGACTTGATAAAATGTACAGTAAGTGGAGAGACTAATAAAGTGGCCAGGGAGTGTTTAACATCCATATACAGCTATGAATGGACCATTCATCCAACATTTTATTAAAGCAAGGACTGATTTTGTTTTCAGTCTTATCTCCGCAAGTCTTATTTATCAAAACCTCTTTAGTAATGTCTCAAAGAGGCCAATAACTCTTAACCCAGCTTGTCTCTTTGTTTATCTGATTCACAGGAGGGAAATGACTGTTGTTTTTTTAAACACATTCAAGTTCCCTGAATATGCAAGCCACGATATCACTTGGAAAGTAATCTTTACATTTACTTTAAAGGAGGATTAGATCATGTGAAACCACCAATGTCAAAGAGGTTCAAAAATAAAAAAATAACCTTAAAGAAAAGGTTTGGCCCAAAACTAATTTATTCAATTTTCTTCTTGCCTCAAATAGTTCATAGTCAAAACATATTTGGTGTCCGACATTTGCTTTTAAAGTTTTTTACTGGAGCTATGAGGATAATGTAGCAAACAATCATCCACACGCTGCTAGTGCTTTTTAACTACATTAGCCTCAAAGCTTCAGTGCAAAACCTGATCCAGGGGACTTATAATGCTCTAAATTATTTGTACTTCATGTTACATGAATTATACATGACAGGTACCATATTAATAAATTAAAAAGATAATATTGGGCTATCGACCTGTTTTAGTTTAACTGTGCACTTACTGAGTAATAATGTACAAATAAAGAGCTAATTCACTATTAGCAAATAAGTTGTCTTAATAAACACATCATAACGGAATTATAATGTTCCCTGAAGTATTTCTCCTGACAGATTTTAGCTGATCCAAAAACTCAGTTGGGGGTTTTTGATTTTGGGCTGATCTAAATGGGCTTTGGTCAATGGACACATTGAGAGATTATTTGAATGCTTTCATTCAAGGGCAAACTGCATGGCTAATTCTGTTAGTTGTTCTCTGGAAACTAAAGTAAGGAAAGACTGGATTCAGTTTATTCAGTAGCTAAAATTGACATTAAATAACCCTGTGTGTGTGTGTGTGTGTGTGTGTGTGTGTGTGTTTAGGTACACTCCCAGCTGCCCAAAGCAGTTCCCTTTATGTGAAAAAGCCCTAGACTCAGGGAGGGACAGGGATTCCCCCTTACACTCACACATGCACAAGCTGCGTCTCCTCTCTCTTCCCATTTTTTTGCCCTCAGCAGTCTCGACTGAGGTCAGCCCGTCTGGTCTGTTCTCACGCCACTCTAACACACACACACACACACACACACACACACACACACACACACACACACACACAAACACAACTTGTGCATGCAAGGTCGGACAGATGACCCTGTTTTGCTGACTGGAGCCTCCTGATGATGTTATAGTGCTGATTCAGCACACTGGAGCTGTATGGACATTCCTAAGCGGCAGCAGCAGCTGACCGCAGCGTCACATCCCCCTGGACATTCCGCTGCACACGTTACAGAAACAGAAAGTCTCAGCCAGATGCTCACCCAGCTATTAGAAAATGAAACCAAACAAAATTTTGGGATATGCTGCTACATATCACTCCATTGACCTTTAGTGACCTTAAAGAAAATCTCACAGTATTTCCCATGTTAATCTGTTGCATTAGGAACATACAATCAATGATCACATAAAAAAGACACTTCTGCTTGTGTTTGAAGCACACCCATGCACATGAGCTAGGCATGTACCTATTCACTTTTTTATTGTTGCCTTTAAAACAACCCACATTTCGGAACACCAACTTTCCTCAACTTTTTGAAACTAAAGTTAGATGTAATATGTAAACACATTTACATTCTCAAAAATTACCACTTTGCTCCAAGTCTAAACTGTCTATACATATCCATGACAACTGTGCTGTAAATGAGCTCATTTTTAATTTTATGTTTTTTGTGACACCATGAGAAGCAATTTATTTACAGCCACCGATGCGGCAAGACGTTTAGCTCTGCCCATCTTCATGCTACAATTCACAACCTAGCACTTGAATTTTCATAGGGCAGTATATTCTGAAACTGAGCAAGAGCTTACACACTAATCTGAAATGACAAGTTACTGCAAGATAGCTCATCACTGAATCTGGCTTGAACGATTCAGAAAAAACATTTAGCAGTGAAGAAGCAAGTCATGTTAAAGTTAGAAATTAACTACTATCAGCAAGTTTATCTTAGCTGTCTCTTTTAATGCTTGATTACCAGTACAACATTTTGATAGATGAATAGCCTTATTGTGTAAATAGTATAACATAGTGATATAGCTTGTAAAGACATCTAATTCACAATTGAACAGCATATAAGCAATCTCGTTTATTCATTTTAATTAATAAAATTATAGCATGTGGCTATTATTTCAGATCATCAGAAATTCTGCTGCATTTCCTCATGTGAATGCATTACTTGTGCTAAAAGTGGCTAGCATGATAAGGAAGTTCTCAAACTGAGCCGCAGCTAGCATTCTACAGCCATAAGGAGGTCAACGGAGGCTGGCAGCTCATTTGTAGTGATGTAATGTTCTTCATTAAACATCCAGCATGCTCCTAAATGTGATCACTTAAGGTTTTTGGGTCTAATCAGCTTGATGACGCATTCCCACGTCTGCGTTTGTGTTGATTATGAGAAATCACAGCAGTTTCCAATTCTTTTCAGCACTGTGAATGAGTTTATGCACTCCATCTGCAGAGAGGAGCCCAGAAGGCCCAAATAGAGAAATCAGTGGGTTAGAGGAAAATTAAGGGGCAAAAGAGAGAGAAAGGAAGAGAGAGCAAAAGAGAGAGAGAGAGAGAGAGATGGACATAGAGAGAGAGAGAGAGAGAGAGAGAGAGAGAGAGAGAAAAGAGAGAGAGAGAGAGAGAGAGAGAGAGAGAGAGAGAGAGAGAGAGAGAGAGAGAGAGAATGGGGGAGTAGAGTGCAGGAGGAGAAAAATCTAATTTACACCATTTTCCACTTACACCAGATGTAGTCGATCAGACAAAGCATGTTTTAAGTTCAACTGTTGCTTCTTTGAACATCACTAAGAAACAATGGTCTGCAATAGTCAATGGTCACCTAAACTGTTTCTGAATGAATACATCCTCAAATCTTCTCTCAGTTCACTTAAGACTTCAGCTACACAGTGAAGGTTTGTTCATTTTTATATCACACCGTAAGTCATACTATATCCTAAACCACATCAACAGGTCTGCTTCGTCTTAACAAAGAGCTGAATGTGTTTTGAATGGGAAAAGAGTATTATTGTCTATAAGTGTTTGTTAGCAGCGTTAGCCTTGATGCTCCAAAGAAGCAAACTTTGGATTCCAAATGTAGTAGCATCTGTGGTATAGGGGAGGATTGCGAAAATCTTATTTTTTTCGGAACTATTTCCATTTCTGTTTAAATAATATAAAATAAACAGTTAAGATGAGTAATAAATAAATGAATAAATGTGTCTGTCCATTAATATGAATTTATATATTTAAGTTGCATGTCTTCTGCAAGCTTTCGTATATGTAACATACAGCTACGTGTCCAACAGCACTTCCACAAAATGCAAGTTGTGTCATTACCAGCCTCAAACTGTACGTCAGCAGGAACAGCAACCATTAGTGTGCACACCATGCAACTACATGACGTGCAAATGCTCGTACGGGCCGAGATATGCACACCAACACATATGAAAATGTACAACTGGAGTGCATGTTGTTATTCCTCTCATTCACTGCTTGCCTCCTCCCTTCCTCTTCTGCCTCTTGCAGGCAGGAGTGCTGGGTCAAAAATAAAAATAAAAACATGTGGCTTCCTTCATCGGCAGTTTTCCCTCACCAAAGCCACATTAAAGGTCCTTGTTGCTGTAGGGCTAAGACACATTCTTCCCCCTCATCACATCCAACCACCATGTCTTACTCTGCTCCTCCCCCCTCATCCATCTCTCTTTGCATCTTCTTTTCGTCCTCTCTTTATGCATCTTCATTTGTAGTTGAACTGTTAAAAGTTTTTTTTGCTTTGTAATACAAATGAGAATGTTTTCACAGGTTTACAAAAAAACATAATAAAATAGAGGCTTAGCAGGTTTATTTTCAGGAAAAACATCAGGCTTTGTTTATACTTGCCATTAACATTTGCAGTCTGATTATGATTATCATATGATCCATACAAAAACATGAGGTTCACACTTGCCCTTTTTAAATGTAGCTTCTGCATCCACTGTGTAAAAACCCATTATGTCAATCCATGGCAAATATTTCATTTAATATTGTACTCCTCACCTGTTGACAAACATTTAAATGAGTAAAGGTTAAGAGAAACAAAATTAAATTGCTGTTAAGACAATGGTCCTTTGCTGCCTCAAAAAGTGCCTTTGGGGTGATGCTGTGTGTTTTGACATATTACTACAATATTTTTGCAATAATATCATAGTAGCCATAAAATAAAATGCTTCATACAGTGTGATATGCCTGTACTGTGAGTAGCTGTTGTATTAAACAGCACAACTATAAATATTAAACTATAAAAAAATATTTATATTAAACTATAGAAAAATATTTATAGTGCAGATATTGGATCGTATTTTCCCTGGACAGTGTTTACATATTTAAATCAGGCTCTTGCGGTACTGGAGCAAAGTAGGCGTAGTGCTTTCTGAAACATTTTGCAATCGTATAGCAGCTTTTTCCAAGCATTTTCAGTTAGAGAGAAAGAGAAGGCAGTGAGTTATGGATGTTTTGCTACACAACCACAACTAAGGCACAGTTGAATGAATGATGCATTAAAATCTAGACTGGAACTGGCAGAGAACATTGTCATTCAGAGGTGGCAACTGGCTTTTTATATTTTGTTTTCAAAACCTATTTTTGATGACTGGACCTCCTATAGAACTAGAAAATATATATATAACTATTTCTTTAGTACCAATCACAACATAAATGGTGCATGTTTTCTGGGATCTCACTAGATTGTGCAGCTCTGAGGCCCATTCTTAAAGTTTTCCCCGGAATCAACTTTTCTCTACATGTGGTTCTAGAATACATGCATCTATAAATTTTAGATGTGCATTCCTAACCATAATCTGAAGGATTCTGAATAAGGACTCCCCAATGAATAGTGAAAATGTTTTATAAAAACAAAGAGCATGCAAAGTATTTTCATTATTAAACAATAAGACAATGATTTTTCAGTCATTTGTTCCATGGTGTCCTTTCTCTGTAAAGTCTTACCAGTGAAATAAACATTAAACTTTTTATCTCATTTAATGATTGTTGCATTTGTAAATGAGTAATGGAGGTAAGTGAAGGAATATGAACATAAATCACTCATCACAGTCACACAGTTAAAAAGGCCATAACCAATAGGGTGATGACATTCTCTCCTCAAACCACTCAGCTGCAATTTATCATGGATGTGACATCATAACCAAGAGAATATTCAAATGTGACCACCCATTCAGCCTGTAGCAGTATAGACCTACCCATACATATTGAAGTGTGGCTTTTGTTGTTATGCAGATCGTCTGCTGTATGACTTATTGCGGTAGAGGATAGAGGGATTGACTAGCGGGAAGCAACTGGCTCAAGGCAGCTCTCCAAAGCATCCACACATCCAAAAGGAGTGACTGAAGTTTATTGTTTCCTACATCCCCAAAGACTTCCGGCCAAATCTAACAGTTTGTGCTATATATTATAGACTGTTCTGAATAGCAGCCATGCGTTTTGCTTCGTTAAAAAAAGCAGTGATCAAAAGATCAGTGTGTGAGAGCACAGTAACAAGAACAGTTTGTTAAAAAAAATGGTCTTGTGGAAAAGTAAAATAAGTAATGGCTCTTTTTGAGACCACATAAATGTTGTAAGTGGACAAAAATAACCCTTGTAAAGTAGTATATGGCCCCGTTACATAAATTAAGTAACAATGTGGAAATTAAAAAGTCTATAGGTGCACTTTTTATGGGCAGAAGACTTCCAGTTTTTACTCTCTCTTTTCTTGCACATTTCCAATGATGTCTCACCCCGCGTCCGACTGTTTGTCTCCATTTGTCTGTCTCTGTCTCTCTGTTCCGGCCGTGAGGGGGACCGCCACACGCGAACACAAAGAAGCATTGTATTGTGGGGGGAAATGTGGTTAGCAGACGCTGGTAGACGGCCCCAGTGGTCGCTGGCAGGCAGAAATACTTCCTAGCGCAGCCTTCACACCAGCGCTCATTTTGGGAAAGCCCTGAGTTATGGCAGCTGCGGTGACGGGGCTTTTATTCACGCGGGACGCCTCGCGGCTTATTTTTGGGAGCTGGTTGGGTGGGGTGCGGGTGCGGGCTGAACACGAGCCCACCATCGTCTGGATCACTCTCCCTTTATCTCTCTCTCTTTTACTTTCTTTCTCTTTCTCTCAACTCTCAACTCTCTTGTGTGAAGATTTTGTGCATTCCAGGGTCAGTAAGATCAAAAGAGAGTCAAATTCACATCTAATGGTAAGTGTGTGTACACTACAGGCACTGTGAAAGGGTTTCCATAGAACATAGTATGCTCTGGAAAAGAAATGCTGTCACTGGGGTGGTGCCATCAATGGAATGTCTTTGGTACCATCTGTTAGGGTAAGTAATTGTGAATTGTGAATAATTGTGAACAATAAGTTGCAATGACTTGCTGGGGTTACAAAAAGGTATACAAAAAATTTAGTTTATATAAGTGAATATAGTGTACATTTAAACTTTAAAGATCACTGCTTGCTTCCATACTTCTGGCCTGTAGTGTATATGATGTGGGAAGCATGGCCTGTTTGTGTCTCTAAGTATGCTGCTGGTAAACCGTGTGGCTATAAAGCAAACCTCAGTCACACTCACACACCTCATATGAACGAGTGGGATACCAACTTGGTACCAGTGGGATGAGTGGCGGTGATATGATCGTCACACATGAGCAGTAGCACACACACACACACAGAGAGAAAAAACAGAGGGCCTGTGTGGTTGCCACTTGCATCATAACCATGCTTCACAGTGTGCCTGTCGAACAGCCTCACTGCACCATAGGTTACAGCTTCATAAACGAGTGCCTCAAGAGAACCACAAGTGTAGAGAGAGAAGAACCAAACTAGCCAAACTATGGTTTCAAAACTGTTTTTTTTATCCACCAAGAATGTTTCGTTGCAGGTGTTCACATAAATCTCAGTTAAACCCTCAAAATGGCCAGGAGAAGCTAGTGGAGCAAGGCTTTCTCCTCTAACTTAAATCACTCTTATTTCAGACACTCTGCATTGCACCGAATTGCAGTAGTTTTGTCCCATGAGGTCCAATGAGTTATCACAGGAGCAATTTTGGTAGGCCAGACACTTCTGGGAAGATTAACTTCTATTTCAAGTTTTCTCCATTTAGAGATAATTGCTCTCACTGTGGTTCTCTGGAGATTCAGAGCCTTAGAAATGGCTTTGTAACCCTTTCCAGACTGATATATTTCAATAATTTCATCTCCTCTGGAGCTGTTTTCTGATCACATCATAAAGAGCTGCTTGTCCTTAGCCTACTTCATATTGCTGGGATGGTTTTATTTAAGTGTTGTTTAGATTCAACAGAGCTGGCAGTAATCAGGCATGGGTGCATCTGGTCTAACTGATCCCAATTGTCAGCTAGGTTTTTGATTTAGTAAATGGGGTACCTTCTTTCACACTGGGCAAGTTAATGTTATACAACCTTTTTCCTTTTTCTTGAATTTAAAAACGTGTTTATTCAAGGGTGCCAAGGATAAATTAAATGGGTATAAAGTGTTTAAATGTAATTCACTGATTATGTAATTAATTACGTATTTACCTACAGTATAAATACATTTCATTCATTAATTACATAATTACATAATACAATATAATTGCATTTAATTGGTTACATATAATTACATTCATATATAGGCGATTTAAATCAACACTTTTAATGGTTAATGTGCTTCCGCACTCTGACTGACTCAGTATTTGAATCACTGTTAGTTTTGTATGTTCAGTAGCACTGAGACTTTTCACTGGGTTATGACTTTGAGAGGAACATTTAAGTTAGTCAGAATGGGTGGGAAAGAGAAAAAAGAGAGGGAGGGAGAGAAAGAGAGAGATACTGGTTTGATGTTGTGGTAAGGAGAGAGAGAGGAGGGGCTAGGAGGGATGTTACTGTCACTTTGGCAACACTGACACACATATTGCAGCCATTACCACAGCGGAAAAAATGTTTTTCTGCAACATGCAATTACTATAGATTACAGATCAGCCTTCATCGCATCAGAACTGCTGGCCAGAATGAAAGAGACAGTGTGTACTATGCACATTTGTGAGTGTAAGTGCATGCATGTGTATACGAGTGTGCATGTATGTCTATATTTTGTGCAGGCTTCCACTTCTGCTTCATAAAGCATCATTGTATAATAACTAAACGTCCCAAATGATACCTGAAGCAGTTATTGCATGTAAATGACACATCTATTGGGATTTAATACTTGTTTAGTTGTCTTTTACAATTGTTACAGTAAATTTTTCTCAAAAACGGATACAGCATGGAATATGATGTGAATGTGTGCATGTAAAAAGTGTATGAAACAACAGGAATCTGTAAAGAGTGCAGGGCTACACAAAGTAGCCCCCCCCCTAGAGGCCAGGTGATATGAGACAATACAGGCAGCCTTTTTGGTGATATATATAAAACTATTTTCAAGATTCTTTACAGAACAATGTACAGGTATGGTAGGCTGGGTCAGTATGGAAATTACACTGAATAATAATTATTGTAATAATAATTGTGTATAATATGAATCACTGTCATAGTACATAGTGTGGTTCACAATCACATTACACTGACAGTAGACATTGTCTTCTATGAGCGATGTTCTTTTCTGCTATTGTCACTCTTTTGGAACAGTGTCTGTTCCAAATACAAGCACTATACAAATAACTGTATTTTATTTAATGTGAGAGACTTCCTGAGAGATTTCTTGGCAAAATAAGGCAAGCCTCAAGTCCTCAGCTCCCCCTTAGAAGTTGATTCCAAAGATAAATCTCCATATGGTGTATTGCAACACTGTTTGGTACTTCACTCAGTCATGCCACTCTAAAACCATAATTATAAGGAAATGCCACCAACCTCATAAAGTACTTGGAGGATGGGAAACTGGGTGTTCTTGGCAAGATATTACTCTGCTGTTTTTCTAATGATGGAAAAGCAGAGAGTAAATTCTGATGGTGTCCTGTCAAAGAGCAGTGAAGACGAGCGATTCTTTTTGCGGTTTGATTCCATGAAATCACCTATCTAAGCAGGTCTTCTTGAAAAACTACAGAATAAAAGGTACTATACAGACACCAGGGTGATACACCTAACGTCACTGGGGTGGTACACTGAAGGGTACATCTACAGTACGTTTAGTTATGAAAGATAATTGCACCGTATTCCATTTTAAAGCTACATTCATTTTTATAAAATTGTGCTCTGGAAATGGCAGTGTACATACATGTAATCACATATTAGGCATGTAGTTGGACCTTAAAGACCATTCTATACCTTAGCAGCTACATTTTCTTTGTACCTTGATTGACTGTACAATGTATCTGAACAGTACCTTTCATCTGACAACCTCCTGTGACCATCAGCAAAGATGAACAGGATCAGAAGCTGACTTTGGACATTAACATGCATTTTTAGTAGGCATAATTATCCCCAAAGAAATATATTATGTATCAGCAGAACCAAACCAAATTCATGGCATTTGAAAAGTGTGTGAATGGAAAAAAATGCATTCTTTATTTGTGACACCAATGTGGAACATTTCTGTGCAAAAAAATGCAATTCCACTCCATCCACTAACACAGCATGCTTTCATCAGACATGTTATACTTCAGATATATAATATATAACTGTTTATGCCAAATCTCTCACCACAGGCCCATTACCCAGCTATCTGTATTCCAGGAGACGGGTAAACAGAGCATACCAGCCTAAAACCCACGCCAGCTCTTTTGCATGGGTGGAAAAACACCATACATTGGCCTCTTTCAATGCTAATGTGCTTGCGCAATGATAGACATAACACATAAGAGTTACACAGTACCTGTGACTTGTAGCGATGAACTGGCCAGTACAAGCTGTGTTTTACCTAATTAAGTAGCCTAATACAAAGCTTTGTGACCTGTGACCTTATATCCCCTCCTCTGTCTCATCTCATTTCAGAGAAATGACAAATATATTAAAATATAATTCAAATGTATTAAATCATTATTGAATAATCTGTTAATTTATGATATTTATACCCTCATGACATATATACAAACGGTTTGTGAAACTGACCAAAGTGCTCTGGATGAAAGTGCAGATAATGACTGTGGGTCAGATCTCTGGGTTTATTTGCCTGCTGGCTACATGAAACCCTTAACAGAAGGAATGCACTTTGCGGCTTTGAGACTAGCTCTCTCTGTAATCTTGGAAACGTAAAGAACCATGCAGTGGCCGAGATGTGAAACCAACCTTCTAGTGGCAGAGTTCCGCCCTGGTCCACTGGGGTGACCCTATGAGGTCCAGCGCAGGTGCATTATGAGGTACACACATGCCAGTGTGAGTTTGTAATGTTGATGTTTGGGCATGGGATGCTACCATACCAGATGTCACCAACCACTGCACTTAGATGCAGCTTCACATGCTGACTCCGTCTTCTCAAAAACATTTACATTTATTTGGTGTTCTTCAACCTATTAGTAGGTATGTTGCACATATGGACAATTATTTGAATAAACAAACAGTAAACACCAAGTTCAAGTGCTTGTTGTGTTTCAGGATAAAGTTTTTCTACAGACCCATGATACCTTATTTTCTACAGACCCATCTACTGAAATGTACTGAACAAAAGTAGCTCTTTTATGGCGTTGCATAAAAACTTTTTCTGGCACCTTTATTTTTAAAAGTGTAGTTATCTATAAAATGGAGATAAGTTTGGAGACATTACTTTTGTCTCTTTTATAGATAGCAGCATGTCCTTAAGTGTCAAAAATGGAAGCAAGTTAGTCTATGTAAGCAAGTCTATAGAGATGCAAAAGAAGCTGCCTTCTCACACCAGATTTTTATAATACAGTTGAGCAAAAAGAAACTGTGTCAGAAATGTTTGGTCAAACTAATCTTTAAGGCTTAATATTTGTTTACAAAAAAAAAACATTTATGAAACTAGTACCAAAGGTATGAAGTTGGGTAAATAAGGACCTCATAACGGGTCTTCAAACTTTAAGGGTTAAGAGCACCCCTCATAAAGTCCTCAGACATGACATAGAAGAAGTAAACGCACAAAATAATCATGATGAGTCTGAATCTGCACTGGCCATCTCTGCTGATTAAAGCAGGATGAGTTACAGCTAGTTCACCCTGATAGGAGGGCCTTTGGGCTCATTTCAATTCAGAAGTTGGCCCTTTGAACTGCAGCACGCTTCATGAAAGTTGGTGGCTCATTTGTACAGACTCACATCATTTTTCAATACGTTATTATGCCAGTGCCCACATTGTCCTCTTTAAAAATTGTACATCATGGGTGGGGAGTGGGGGTGATGAGGGCTTACAAAAATCTCATATGCAGCCCTCACCTATGGTGGACTGAATATGTGAGGGGCCCCTTGGGGCTGGCGGCTCACGCTCCTGCCTCTCTATGCATGTGTAACCATAGAAAGTGCATGTGGAAAAGTGGACAGGAGTGTAATGTGACAGGAGGCCCCGTGCGCAGCTTCTATATTAATAATGAACAGATGCGGCTGAAATATGGCCCCCGGGCCCCAATGCTTTTCAACTGATGGAGCTATGAGACCCTGAACAATTGTGACTTATTTGTCTCATATCAGGAGTTTCTTTTTATGATGAGATGCTTTTATTTGCAAAGAAAATTTAAACATTTAAAAAATTAGATACATTTTTATGTACCCAGAATTCAGAGACTTGAAAGAATTGTTGTTTGCCCACATTTGACAGACAAAAGGGAATAAAGGGACAGATAAAAGGGAATATCTTAAATAAACTCTTATTCATTAGGTTGTAACTTGTTTATACTTTGACAGTAAACAAACTGAAAAAAGAACTGCTAAGTAATAATGAAAAGAATTAATCTGAAGTGAACTCAGTATTAGTTTATACATTTTACACACTATGTTTCCTACTGTTTCAAATGGCCAAACTGGACTGAATGAATGTGTGAATGAAGGAATGAATGGATGGATGGATGGACAAGATGGATTTAGCCCATGCATGTTTCTTTAGTAAGTTTACCATAAACAAACCTAAAGCTGAATTAATAGGTCAAATTTAAATCATGAATATTAAAGATCCTGCAGTGTTCTATATGACACTAAATGAACGGACAAACTAACCAATGAACAAATAAATGAATGTGTGGTGTTCTAAATGCCTTATACTTTAAATTCATTTTCAAACATTTTGTATAATTTTGTATATGTATAATTTTAACTATATTTTCAGATACCATGCTGGTTTCTCCAGTGTCTTAGGATGAGTATAAAACAACCAAACAAACGAAGAAACAGATAAACAAACAAACAAATAAAGAAAGAAAGAAAATAATACATACATACATAAATGTACTGCCTCTCATTTCCTGGAAATTTCCATTTTGTTCATCAAAGCAGACCCTATTTTAAAAACCAGACATTTAAACCAGAATAATTCTCTGAGTAGTGCTGAAATCTCACGAGCTCAGCTCATCTAATGAACAGATGTTTTTAAGGGTTTTAACTGCTTTAAAGGAAATCAATTCTTTCCTCTGTTTCAGTGGAAAATGCAACTTGGCAGCGGGGTATGTGCAAACGATTTCTTTATAGTCGACAGTTAAAATACATTAAAATAAAATAATTTAAAAATAATAAAATGTAATTAAATGACAATAAATAAATTAGGACCGGGCTATTGCAATTTTTGTCAAGGGTCTTTCAAATAATTTGTGCGGTCAGAGACCCCTGCATATCTCCCGTTATTGGGGGTAAAAAAAAATACTGCATCACACTCAGACCCCCCGACAGAAATCAAGTTTACGGTAGCCTGTGCTCGGAATTAAGCAAATTACCCAGAAAAAAGACACACTGAACAGACCCTCTCTCTCTCTCTCCCGCTCTCTCTCTCTCTCTCTCTCTCTCTCTCGCTCTTTGTAAATGCTTAAAGCGCCTACTAGTGGTGCTGTGCTGCGTCTTTCGCTACTTGGGTGTGTCCCTTCTTATAAAATCTCATTAAAGTCATTACATTCACATATGAGCAATAGCTCAATCAAGCAATAGCAGATACGAGCAATAGCTTCTCACTGATTTGTCACTCTTTAATAACAGCACCATCCTCCCATTCACACTGTACATTCTACAGATACACACAGACATAAATGTGCTCAGTGAAGGCGAATTCAGTTCTGCTATTAATTCATTAGGCCTTCTGAGCTTGTTTGGTTAGCATTAGTAATTTATTTCAAGCCGTTTATTAATATGTGTCACGCTCTGATTCATAACCAAATTATTAATAATAAAAAATCGGAACAGCGGAATTGATTCATTCCTTATCATTTTGACTGGACAAAATTACATTTGCATTAAATACATTATTATTATTATTATTATTATTAGTAGTAGTAGTAGTAGTAGTAGTAGTAATTACTATTCTTCTTCTTCTTCTTCTTCTTCTTCTTCTTCTTATTATTATTATTATTGTTGTTGTTGTTGTTGTTGTTGTTGTTGTTGTTGTTGTGTTTTCTTGATATTATATACGTTATTACAAATCTTGTTTAGGCGAAAACCAACACAATTTGCTTATTTGTACTGAAACCACCATCACCCATTTAAAAAAGAGTAAGGAGCTGTTACAGTCCTTAACACTGTAAAATGTAGAGCCCCTCTAATCTGGAACTGCATTAACTGGTCCAGCCACTGATACGCTTAAAACATCTATTAAAATATATCCCTTTAAAAAATTATTCTAAATATAGTAAGTAATAATAAATGAAATATACGCAGGTACAGAACTCCTCATGTTTGTATTTGCAATTCATTATAAAAGCTCTCAAGGTGTTAAACGCGCATCACCTGTGAGGACAGGCTCAAGTGAGGTTATGTTTTTTCCCGCTTGTTCCCCGACAAACCACGCCTCTTACCTGACCTCCGATTGGATAACAACATATGTTTGTAAATGGTCTGCAATTCTGGAACAGCTATTAGCCAATCATTACGCAGGAGGGGCGGGTCTACGACGGGCGCTGTGGGCGAGCGGAAAACGGGTGGAGAAAAAAACAATTTCATTGCGTAGCACCATGATCATGGATTATTTTAAATTGCACTTAATTATACATTCTGAATTATAGATGCAAATGATGTTTAAAAATTATTTTTAAATATACTTTTTATTTTTATTATTTTAATGTTTGAAAATTGTATTTCTAACCTTAACTTAATTTTAAAATGATATAACAACTTTTCACAGGATCAAATAAACAGTGTGTGTAATGCTAGGGACAGATACACACAGTGAGGATTTTTGTATTTTTTAAAAGACATGAAACACAAAATGCGGTGAATATGTCCGTTCGGTAATCCTGAATACGGTGTGCTTAAAAAAAGACAGACAGGTTAACACAGAAACGCTTTCGCTTTTGCTCAAGTCGTTTTGATTGGTTTAAGCGAAACTCCGCCCGATATATTCCGATTGGTGGTAGTGATTGGCACCCGCCCACCCCAGATACACGCAGGGCAGGGAACTTCTAAAACTGAGTTGAGTTAAAATACGCGCAGGACTGGAAGAGCCTGGGCTCCTGGAGGAGCGTCGCGTTTGTGTCACAGCGAGGGACTTTAAAACTTTGTTTTTGTTCTGCTTTTTCTTCTGGAATAACCTTTCATCAGAGACGCTTATTTAAGATTATATTCGAGTCTTTTTTAACGCGTTCCCACTCTGTCGGAGCCTCGGCATGAACCGAAAGCAGCGGCTTTACGACTGATGGACGATTTGGAAAAGTTTAAAGACCAAAGAAAAAACAAATTTCTGCACAATCGGACTGGACAATTAGCATTATAACTACTTTTGTGTGTCTCGGGGACTTCTAGCAAAAAAGAAACGCAGTCTAATTTATTATTTTTTCTTGTACTGATGGTTGATTTTGTGTCTTCAGTGAAGACTTTGCGAAGATTTATTTGGACTGAGGAGAGAGAGACACAGAGAGAGAAATAGAGAGAGAGAGAGAAGCCCACGTTGTGGTTTCTTGGTGTTTTTTTTAAGTCATTGGTTACTGAACTGCTGCATCCCGAGCCTCTCGCACGCGAGCAGACCAGACTGTTCCAGGATCAAAAAAAAGATTTGAGTTTTTCTCTGTTTATTCACGGACCCCAGGCTGCTCAGCATTTTTCCCCAGTGAGTCAGTTTTTTTCTCTCTCTCTCTCTCTACGTGTGTGTGTGTGTTTGTGTGGTGATGCACATCCCCGTAGACCCGGGCACCAGCAGACGCTTCACGCCCCCCTCCA
Organism: Alestes dentex; assembly: GCA_037576975.1. Classification (NCBI taxonomy): domain Eukaryota; kingdom Metazoa; phylum Chordata; class Actinopteri; order Characiformes; family Alestidae; genus Alestes; species Alestes dentex. The sequence goes on from JBBIGA010000141.1 coordinate 67,910, forward strand.
CGTCGTTCTCGTGCGGGGGTGTTAAGTTGGACGGCGGCGGCGGCGCGAGCGCGGGGATGAGCGGCGCGCTCCCGGTGGCGGTGCGCGCGCGGGCCGAGGCGCGTTCGGTGGTCGACGTGCTGGCGGACCACGCCGGAGAGCTCGTGCGCACCGACAGCCCGAACTTCCTCTGCTCCGTACTCCCCTCACACTGGCGCTGCAACAAGACGCTGCCGGTGGCCTTCAAGGTAACAGGCCGTTCCACTAATCCACTTTAAATAAACTTTTATTCCACTTCCCTTCCTCTTTTCATCCTCTCCCGGTCACTCTTCCCTCTCTGGACCACCTTCACCTTCTCATACCCACTTCCTGCCCTCCATCACCCTTTTCACCACCCTCGGCTCCCCTTCACCCACTTCACTGCGATAACACCCCCTTTAACCTCATCTTCTGTTCCACCACACTTCATCCTCTTTCACCCGCTCTCGGACCTCTTTGATGTCTCTGCTCCCCTTTCACCCACAGGGGCTTTCTGAATATAGTTCAGTACAGTAGATATAAATACATACAAAATAGGATTATCTTTTCTCATTTATCTCGTTTTAACATATTCTTATCCATTTGTATCTCTTTTTCCTCTGTTTACCTCTCTGTTTTGGTCCACTGCTGTCCTCTCTCCCCCTAGTGTCCCGCCTGATGCCGATGGCTTTATTCCCATTGTGCATTAACACAGCGTCTCTCTATCATGGATGATTTTTCATTAAAACCTTTCTGCCATTTATTGTCCCCTTTTGTGTGAAGATCTTGGTTTTGCAGACCACCCGATGTTGCTTTTATTTAAAGAACTCTGCCAGACATTAATATTGTTGTTTTGTTTATTTTTATACGGATGACTGATTTATTTAAGCTGGCGTTTAAAAACATTTTATCATATTCTTCTTTTTCCTATTATTATAATTAATAATGAAAATAATAATAATAATAATAATAATAATAATGATGATGATGATGATGATGATAATATTATGTTATTGCTATCGCACGTAGAATTATTATTTTTTTGTTGTTGTTTTTATTATTATCATTATAGTTATTGTTATTAGTATTAGTAATGCATGATAATCCTGCCAAATGTCTTAATTATTATTTACATTACATTAAATAAAACACGCAATTAATTCGGTGTACATACTAATATTTGAAATAAAAGTAGAAATTTGAAAACCTACAATTTGCTCTTGTGTGTGTGTGTATCTCTTTGTGTGTGTGTATCTGTGTGTGTCTCCCTCTTTCTCTGTATGTGTGTGTATGTGTCTCTCGCTTTCTGTGTGTGTGTGTGTGTGTCTGTGTGTGTATGTGTGTGTGTATCCCTTTGTGTGTCAATGTGTGTGTGTGTGTGTGTGTGTGTGTTACCTGCCCGCAGGTGGTGGCTCTGGGAGATGTTCCTGACGGGACTCTGGTGACTGTGATGGCCGGTAATGATGAGAATTATTCGGCCGAGCTGCGGAACGCATCCGCGGTGATGAAGAACCAGGTCGCGCGCTTCAACGACCTGCGCTTCGTGGGCAGGAGTGGGAGAGGTAGATATCGCTTCTGCTTGTGTGTGTGGGGTGTGTGTGTGTGTGTGTGTGGTCACCTGTCAGTCATACTGACAGCTCGAGTGCGGTACACAGTAAATAAGCAGTTTGTGTTTTGCTCATATTATGTAATGCTTTGAGCATTAAACTAAAAGAGCGAAGACGCGTTTTACTGCATTTAACAACATTCTGTTAAACATCTAATAAACCAGCAGCGCGTGATGTGCTCAGATTACATCGCTGTATTCGCATTTTACTAATCTACCACTAACATTCTTAGTAACTGGCCTTCATTTTACTCATATAAGAGCATCAAAGTAATGAACTTGTCTGTATTTCACCCAGAGCATTTTGCTAAATAACATATATTTATTTTTCTCTTCAAACAGTGGCACATTAAACAGTGAGTGCATTACTCCTCTAAAAGCTTTATAATAAATAATGAGTATTTTACTCACATCACAGCACTAGATTATCAGATTATTAGAGAGTATATTTTACACACGTAACGGCCGTATCTTAAACAATTAGGGTGTGTTATACTCATATAATGGTTAATAATAAATATATTATTTTAATAATAAATAAATAATTAGCATACGGGACTAATGTATGTTTTAATTAGATCTCTTGTTTTAAGTCATTTTATGTCGAGGTCAAACTGAAAAACAAACGTTGTTGTGACTTGACAGGCCCTTAAATGTTTCAGGTTAGACTGATTTTGTAATGTATTTGGGCGGTGGGGGGTGGAACAGAAAAAAATCCAGTGGAAACATGCCTAATTTGTTTGGATTGAAAAAAGTCATTTGCGGGGTTTTGCTTTTCACTGAAATGTTTGGGGGGCTTTAAACGCTTTAGTTTGTTTACTCACCTTAAAAAAACTCTCTCTATCGTACATAGCTGAGATTCCTCCACCCCTTCCCCTTTTCCCCTCTTTCCTCCTGCAGTCTTTCCTCTTTCTGCGCTTTAAACGAGTTGCAGGCGGGCGTGAGTGGAAAGTCTTTGAATTTTTAAAACCAAAAAAAAGGACCTTTCATTTCTGCAGTCGATCACACACCCCGCGCTCCGCACACACACGCACACACACACACACACACACACAGGCACTGTACCAGTGAGCGTGTGGAAGTCTCGTGCAGAGGAGGTGGGGTCGGGGTGTATGTGTGGGCAGGGGGGTGATGGGGAAAGCAGTGCGTGTGCACTAAGGGAAATAATCTGGAAAAGATTAATCTGACCGATTAACATAATAAGGGCGTTTTCCAAGATCATCAAAGGCGTTTTAGGGTTTTCATTTGTGTTATATTCCTCTCTGAAGAGAAACCTCACACACTTCTGGATCTGATCTCAAGTCATTAGTCTTGAAGTTCAGTCTGCGTTCACACACACTC
>JBBIGA010000143.1:10683-28391 GCA_037576975.1 Alestes dentex
GGTGAACTAATTATTTATGTTAAATGTGGGGGGGGTTCCAAACGAATAATTATGAAATGTGAGGGGGACACGTCCCCTCTGATTGAATGGCGACGACGCCCATGATTCCTTAAATGTTTTTACAGTAGTGGCGAGGGAAACGGAATATCTGAAACACAAATACAGCTATTTTATTCACTGTTGACTCAGAGTGAAGTGTTTATATTGAATGCCATGAAGGTGAAATAGTGAAATCTGAAATTGTTTTTCTTTGGGGACTATTTTGTCTCTGAATGTGGAGGGAGTTTTTAAAGTTCCATTCGCCACCATCGTGAACGATTCTGACTTTCTCCAAAATGAGAGTTTTTCACGCCAAACTTGCCCTGAACCAACCTGTTTACATCGTAACATGAACAACCAGTGCGGTTCCCCTTTAAGAGCATATTTTGCCTCTAAAGTTACCATTTCAGAGATATGAGGTAGCAGCAATATCAGTTTGGCCCTCTCGGATCAGATCCAGGCTCTGTGATCCGTGTCCCTCCACTACAGCGGCTCTGGAGGCTGTATCTGGTGACCGCTGCTGCAAGCGTTCAGCAACAGCGGCTATTTCGGGCTCACGCTCTGCGGGGAACAGCTGGAAACATTTCAATCATTTAAATCAAACATGAATACTCGGTGCACGGCCCTCTTGAACACAAAGGCAGGCAGCAGAGACCATGTGTGTGATCTACATCCACAGACATGCATTTGTTGTTAAAACACACATATTTGCAAGAGCCACGGGTAAACAAAACTATTGTGCAACAACAAACGGTTGCAATTATGAAAGTAACACTTCAAAGGCGCCCTCTTACACTGAGAGGCATGAAAAATCTGGATTTTTTTCACCAAATCCGAAGCCGAGGGCTTGACTAAGCCCTGGCTTTAGAAAGCTCCATTCCCCAAACGGCCCAAAGGGTGAAGCCCCGCCCCCCCACCCCTCGGTGAACAGCCCAAAGGTGTGGGGCTGGGGGCTGTGCAGATTGAGACATACAAGGATACAAGAAGTCTGTTAGAGACATCTATAGGCATTTTTCCACAGGTGCTAAACTGCAATGATACGGAATTTGCGGCACGTTTTGATTTTCCACTGTGTCTCAGCCAGGTAACAGAGTTCCTGACTCAATTCTCACCACACAGTTTATGGGCGGTCGTCCCAAAACTGCGTCCATGGAGTCGACGTGGTATTAGTTGAATTTTGGTGTTAGTTGAAACACACCCTAGCCTCAGTCCTAACACAGTTATGAAATCATAAAAACACAACTGAGCCACAGGAAAAAGGAAAAGGAAAACTCCCTCACTCACACACCGCGTTACTGAGTATTCTTCCACCGCATGCGACCAAACTAGTTAGCCCACGTAGTCCGTAAGTACGATGCTAACGGTGTGCGTCGAGTGGGAGTGGGAGTGAGCATCGTAAACTCAAAACGTCGTATGTCGAGACTCAAGGACCACCTGTAATTGTTTTTCCGTCCAATGACGCAGCTAACTTCTTACTAGCATCCTGGTAACCTTTACATTTCTCACAGGCATTAAAAACTCTGAAATTTATCTTCAGCCCAAACAGACAATAGTGCTTGTACTTTGCTGACTTCCAAGTTGTTTGTTTGTGTCTCCATTGTTGTTGTTTTTTTGAGGGGGCAGAAAAATGGTCTCTTTCCAAGTCTGCCCTTTGTCATGACAACATTGTGACCAGAAAGCACTTTTAGCCCTGCTGTTGAGCAGCTTCGGTACGGCTCGGGTTTGGGTCATCTTATCTGTAATGGAACAGGATTTGCTCGCGGTACGGCACGGTTCCTTGTGCCAGTGGAAAAGCGCAACATGGTGTCCTTGTTCTCAGCTGTGGTCGGCGCTCTCTTCTGATTGGCTTGATGGCCTCTAAACCAACACGTCAAAGTTCGATGATTCCATCCGTACCACAAGCTGTCAAAATGCCTCGACGACTTCATTGCATGAAGCAGAAAAGACAAATTGTTTTTGCTGCCAGCAAGCGTTTGCACCCCAGGCCGCTTTCAAGTCCACCAATCAGACCTTCTTTCTTTCTTGCAGTCCATCTTTCGTTCTTTTATCTTTGCCCCACTGCCTGGGGGGCCCCGAGAGGAAGGTAAGGTACTAAATGCCAATTGGTGAGGTTCACCTGTCTCAGTAGGGCTCAAGGGGGGCTCCAATAAGGCCTGTCCTGAGTCCACTGCCAATCATCAACAACCCCCCCCTCCCCTGCCCCCACACCCCCACACCCTCACTCAACTAAAGCAGCTACCAGTCTAGAATCACTACAGGCCCATTACTGACCCCGGGATCAGACACCGAGAGATGATAAAAGAAAAAAAAAAGCAGTAGGATACATCTTCTTCGGCTTATACACATCAGTGATGTTGAGGTTTGGGGGGGTGGGAGGGGAGACTTTCTGACAGTAAAAGAGAAATTGAAACTGTCTCTCTTGTCAAAGGGCTCAGTGAGTTTTGGGAGAGCAAGTGCACAAGGCGACCTTGGAGGTTTCAACCCTGAGAAAACAGCCCAGGGAAGATGGTGAGGAAGGGGAGGAGGAGGAAGAGAAAAAGAAGGAGGAGGTGAAGGAGAAGAAGGAAGGGGGGGAGGAGAAGGATAAAGAGGAGGCGAAAGAGGAGGAGGAAAAGGAGAAGGAAGGGGAGGAAGATGAAGAGAAGGAGGAGAGGGAAGAGCAGGAAGAGGAGGAGGAAGAAGAGATAGAAGAGGAGGGAGAGGAGGAGGAAGAGGAGGAGGAAGAGGAAGAGAAGGAGGAAGGGGAGGAGGAAGAGGAGGAGGAAGAGGAGAAGAAGGAAGAGGAGGAGGAAGAGGAGGAGAAGGAGGAAGGGGAGGAGGAAGAGGAGAAGGAAGAGGAGGAGGAAGAGGAGAAGAAGGAAGAGGAGGCGGAAGAGGAGGAGAAGGAACAGGAGAAGAAGGAACAGGAGAAGGAGCAAGAGGAGGGAGAGGAGGAGGAGGAGAAGGAATAGGAGAAGGAGGAAGAGGAGTAGGAAGAGGAAGAAGCAGAGGATGAGGAGAAAGGAGGAGAAGGGAGAGGAAGAAGAGGAGGAAGAAGAGGAGGAGGAGAAGAAGGAACAGGAGAAGGAGGAAGAGGAGGCGGAAGAGGAAGAAGAGGGGGGTGAAGCGAAGAAGGAGGAGGAGGAAGAGGAGGAGGAGAAGAAGGAAGAGGAGGAGGAAGAGGAAGAAGAGGAGGAATAAAAGGCAGCCAATCACGATAGAATTCTAACAAAATTCATTTGCAGTTCAATTGCCACTTCCAGAGCATGTCATGCTTTTTTGCCAGTTTGTGACAGCGCTAGGTTGGTGTTTCCAATAAATTGGCCAGTTTTTGGAACACAGGACAGGCGTTTCCAATAAACTGGCCAGTGAGAGGACGCACACAGTGGGTGTTTCCAATAAAGTGGCCAGTTTGTGCCGAATGTGTTGCATGGACCAAGACTTTCTTATATCCCTCCTGCTGAGGCCGTGGAGTGATTTAGTGGCTCTTTTGTAATAAGGGAAGCATGTGATGTCACTGCTGGGGAATCCCTTCGTCTTTATCGCCACGTCTTTGATGCGAGACACGGCTAGACTTTGGAGAAGGAAGAAAAAAAAAGTTGTTAAATCTTAACCACAGCCATCTTGTCTCATTAGAAAGCGAATAGTCACTCAACATCAGGATCAAAGCCCGTATACTGGCCTGATTAGATCAAACCGAAAGCCAGCAGTGATTAACGGAGAGGCTGGAGATGTTAATCAGTCAGATTGGACGGGCCGGGCGGTGGAGAAATCAGTCCAGCCTCAGGCACCGCGTCCACCACCTCCCAGGCCCCTTAATCCATCTGGGCCGGTGGGGGAATGGAGGTCGTGCTATGGGTCAAAGCCCAAAGAAAATAAATGTCTTGTTTGGGCCTTTGAGAGAGCGAGCAAGTGAGAGCGAGAGACTGATGGAAAGAGAGGGAGAGAGAGAGAGCAGGTCCTTAATGGCTTAATGGAATTTTGGTTCCCGTTAACATCAAAGAGCTCCAGCAGTTGACTGTGTAGATGCTAGATAAACATCTAAATTAGCACAGCTTTGGTTAACAGGGGGTTTATTATTGGACATGCTAACCCGTCATGGCTTTCCTTTTCGCCTCAGATCGCAACTGATGATAACGGAGTGGACATTCCATACAATAGGCTGCATTACATGCAATACATCTTTTCCTATACAGGGGGTCCTCAGGTTACAACACAGTTCAGTTCCTACGACAGTGAAGTAATTTTTGTGTACGTTGAAACACACCCTAGCCTAAATCATTACCGATCCTAACACAGTTCGGATCTAGAACGTACAAACACAACTAAGCCACAGAAAAAGGAAAAGGACATAAATAAACTGTACTTGTACTTTTCACAGTCCAAAATAGCACAGGTAAGCGTACAGGGGGACGCCAGCTCCCTCACTCATACGCCGCGTTACTGCATATTCTGCGTATTCTACGTGTTCTTCTGCCGCACGCAACCAAACCAGTTCGTCCACGTGGTCTGTAAGTACTACGCTAACGGCGGACGCTGAAACACTGACGTCTCGATTTTTAAACGTTTTTATGGGAGTGAACAAAAAGGCGAAACGTCAGATATCGAGACTGATGTAACCTGATATCGTAACACATGTATCGTAACCCAAGGACTCCCCGTACGTATCTTTAGATACTCAGTGGCCACTTCATTAGAAACCGCTCCTACGATTCGAGACCGAAGCTCATCTGTTGATGCGTCTTTACTAGCCGTAATCGTTACATACCCAGTGGCCACTTTATTAGAAACCCCTCCTATAATTCGATACTGAGAAAAGTTGTGATCAGCGCAAATCCTGGGGTCAGAAACTGACCAATGACGAATGAAACAGGATGCGGGCAGTAACAGATGGTCTTCAGGCTGTAACTGTACCCTTATGGTGTAGAGCTGCGAGACAGATTTTCAGGTTAATAAGTGGAAGCACAAGGTGGGTGGTTGTAATGAAGTGTCCAATATGTGAGAGCGCAAGGTGGCTCTAAAAAAAGACCCGTTTTTGGAAGAACAAAGCAGTGTTTCCAATAAAGTGGCCAGTGAGTGGAAGCACATGGCTGGTGTTTCCAATAAAGTGGCCAGTTTGCAAAAGTACTCGATGAATTAAGTGTTTCCAATAAAATGGCCAGTTTTGGAAAAACATGCAGGTGTTTCCAGTAAAGTGACCAGTGAGTGGAAGCGTAAGGAGGGTGTTTCTAATACAGTGGCCTGTTTGTGGAAGAACAAGGTAGATTTTTCTACTGAAGTTGCCAGCGAGTGGAAGCACAGAATCAGTCTGTCTGTGAAACAGTGGCAGTCTGAGCCGTGCAGGATGCGTCAATGTGTTGTACAGACCCAGACTCTTATTTTCCTCCTGCTGTCAGCGCTGCTGAGATAGCGGAGCGATTTGGTGGCTGTCGGGAGAATTTACAGCGCCGACAAAATTGGATCACGTCTGCAGAGCGGCGGCGGGACGCACCTGCTGTTCCGGCCATCTCCAGTGAGAAGGTCTAAACGAGCAGCCGGCAGGTTTGAGTTAGAGTGTGTGAGAGATTAACGTAGTCCTCCCCTGCCCCCCCTTCTCTGAATGCACTGGACCAGACACTGTCTGAAATGTGCTTCTTTGGTTTGCACTGGAACTGCTGGAGCTACTAACCTAGCTAATAAGTAATGGAAGCTTTTACGATACTGAGTAGCCTTTCCCAGGTTAACAGAAATTTTAAAACAAGACCCTTCTCAGTCCAGCCTGGTTCCCCCAAACAGAACTGAGCTTAGCTGAACATCAGTATGAGCTCCTGATAAAGAGCTTCCTCTAATCTCAGCCCGATCCCAGTTTAAGATCCTAAACTGCTCTTTCTTTTCTCACACTGCTCTGATCTTTATTTGTCTCACATCAGATCTTCAGATCTTTCGATCAACCAGGAGATCCAATCTGTTTTTTCTTATAAATGATCCTGTACAGCATCTGAAAGTTGTCCTGACTGCCAAAGTCAGACAGTTTTAGATCCATAAAGTTATTGAAGAGAAGAAAACGGAGAGGCCGATGAGAACAGCTGAAGAATTTCTATCTTAAGTTGATTTTTTTTTCTTTTGCTCCTTATTTCTTCTAAAGATTTCTCCTTGTTAAGAGAAACAAGTCAGACTTCAATAATCTCCAGATAAGAAGATGATTTATTTCTGATGGGACAAAGAAAAGACTGTTGTGGGCAGCAAACTCTTTCTCTGGGTTGTTAATAAGTGTGTAAATTAGTGGTCATAAGCTTCCATTGTAGCTGCATTCTTATCAATTCTGGTTCTTATGTCACTTTTCACACTATTGATGATGATGACAACGACAACGATTATTATTATGATTATTATGTTTATTATGATGAAGATGATGATGATTATTATTATCTTTATAACTGAAATTTGGCGCCACTCCTCATCCTACATTTTTTGAGATCTTGAGCACTGACCATTAAAAATGTAGATTTTTGTGGTCAAGTCGCCTCTGTGGCGTGTGGCGAGAGACAGCAGAGGGGTGAGTCACCTTAACAATGTATAGAGGAGAGAGAGTCACGCGCATTGTGACGTTGGCTCCCTCCACCAAGTACGGCACGCGAAGAGAGACAAACACAGAGCAAAAAAATCAGCAAAAAGACACAACAGCAAAGGTCAGTTATGAAAATACGGACGCGCCATTGTTTGTTGTGGTTTATTAAAAATAACCAGCCCATAAATACTTGTTTTAGCGATCTCAGCTAGCTAGCAAGCTGCTGGTCATTCTTGGCTGTCTCTTAACATTTCTGGGTGAAAAATGTATTCATATTGAACCTGAAGGACAGTAAAGAGTAGTAGCTTGACGGGTTATGATTTTAATTTTTGTGGTTTTTTTTTTTTTTTCTGATTCTCTGATCTGTACATCTCTGTTTTCAGCCAGGGACATCAGAAATAAGCTCCTGTGAGCGCGATCACACTTTGCATTCTAGTTTTTGTTTTGAAGGCTATGTTGTCACGGGGCGCACAGGAGACGGTGGTGGGCGCTGGGCTTCGAGTGACATCACTGCGAGAGGGCAAAAAGGCCCGGAGGGTCTCTGGGAGGTGCCAGAACACTGTCCAGACCAATTACTCCTCGGCCCCGAGCTGCCAGACGACTTTCACACACTTTTCCACACTCAATCACCCTCTCTCGCTGTCCACCTACGGAGCTGATGGAGAGTAAGGGCGTGCGAGAGAGGAGAGAAAGGAAGGTGCAGAGATGAACCACGAGACAAGAGCGGGGGTGGGTTGCCATGATATGCGCCAGTATATAAGAGGTTACCTGCTGTTATTAGTGAAGTTGCTCCATCTGAAATGTCCCATAATTTCTCTCACACAGTAACAGGTGAACTTTTACTGATGCTATTCAGCACTTTTAAGCCACTCCCTAAAACACTTCTAAACCTGTACCAGCCAGAAACTACAAAATACAACGTTTATTTAAATTAGGAAAAAAGAACGAAAGCTAGCCGGGGATAGCACTGTTTCAATCTGCTTTTGAAGAAGACACAGGCAGTTATGTTCGATTATCATTGCGAAAGGAAACAGTCCGAAAACATCCTGGAAATAAAGCCTAGGCCTATTTAAACAGTGAAGCATACAGAGCTATGCATGCCTTTACTGTATGTTGCCATAAGGCAACAAAGACATTTTTATTCGCTTTACCCAACTACAATATGAAAGTCTATACTAATCTTGAATATTTACAAATACTGTTGTAATAACTTCAGAAAAAAATCATGTAAATACAGTCTGGGAGAGCTCACTGTCTCTTTTCTTTATAAGCAATACCAATTTGGATTTTGCGACCTTATGTAAAACAGTAGAACATAATTGTTTCCAAATGGTAACAGCATGAGACAATTTTTTATATTTCTGTCTTTAAAAAGTGTCTGTATTCTTATGCACATTAGAAGGTGACGTGCACATCTGTATGGCAAATAATGCTTTCTGTTGCAGAGGGGTTCCCTTCATTGTTGTGTTCTGTAAAAATGGCCTAATTGATAGCAACAACATGATATTTTGGTTTCCATATGACAACAGAAAGATACAAATGGTATTATTTAACTGTATTCTTTAAAAAAAAATTCTCCATCCTTATGAATATTAAGAGATGGTGTGAATATTGTGAATATTGCTTTGTTCTACAGCAGAGTGGTTAAGTCCAACATAGTCAACCACTCTGTTGCCATATGGCAACTCCACCAGAAATATCATCATGTTAATATCATTATGTCATTATTATGTCATTATTAATTAGGCCATTTTCATTTAAAAAAAAATGATAGAAAATGTATATTCCATGTTTCAAGTAGTAAATGGTTAAGTGTGGTTAATCTTATAGGTCATCTTATAGAAAATTACACAAAAGGACCCATGACACATAAAAGGACGACGTGCATAAAATTGAACAGTGTTTCCCAGGCAGTGGTACACATACATTTAGGGAAAGGCCCAATGTTGTCAAGGGGGACGCCATTTAAAGCAATTTTGATGTTATTCCATTAAACAAATAGTAAGTGGGATATTTATACCATCCACCACATGACATTGGAGAAGAATGTGCTGAGCTCCAGCACCTCCTGTGCGCTGAAGAGAACCCAAAGATGGGGGAATTGATTCATTATCACATGCTGTTGTGTGTGTCACGTTTTGTAGTTCTACTAAGTTACTAGTGAGGTGTGTGACCCACACACACACATACACATATATACTGTCTTGTCTATACTAATATTTAAAGGGGGGTTGACTTTACAAGGCTAAATCCATCAAAACTGTATGAGAAGCAAATGGAATGGGAGCCATCCTAGAGACATGCAGCATACAACACACCTCATTTCTTTATATATTTTTTTTTCTAAAGATCCAGAATTTCTTGTACTTTAATGTAGTCCTGAGGAACAATGAATCATTCAAGCAGAACAAAGCACATCCAACTGAAGTCCTGAACCTGTGAAGGAACAGGAGCAGATGATTCCAGATGGTCAGGCGGTGATCAGTATACTGGTGAGTGGTGAGTGGTTGGAACTCCTTTATCTAGGCTCCTTGTATCTTTAGGCACTTTGCTGCCTGTCACAGTAAAACATTTGTTCCTGTTTCTTTCATTTAATCTACTCAATATGACAATGATAAGAGTTTGACAGGCAGAAAACAGTATTTCCGCACCAACAAGGCGATTCAAGGCAAAACATGAAGAAAAGAGGGGCAGCTCGAGACTGTGCACAGTGCTGTATGAGTAAGGTCAATGACCCTTCTCCAAATGAGCCAGTGAGTGTAATGTGATTATGATGGATTGTACTTTGTACTGCATTACCCCCTCACTGAATCCTCTCCTGGCATTTTTAAGTGGTCAGAAAAGAACAAGGCTTCCTTTAAGGGTCCAGACAGGCTGTAAACGGAGCAGCCTCTTGGGCCCACAAGGTGAGAACAGCTCGCAGGAAAAGATGCAGAGAGTGTCTTGTAATTTGCTGAGCTTAGGCCTCCATTAAACTACCTAAATGGCTGAAAATGTGTAAAACAGTGACACAACTGTTTTCAGTACAAAAGGCCATAAAGGACCAAGGCAGTAAATATGGCGCATCAAGGACTCGGGTGCTTTAAATTGCTGCCAAGCCAAGCTCTCCTTTAGCTGCCTGCTGGGAACTGTAGTTCTAAAAGTTACAGCCGGGGATTTAAAGGGATAAATCAGCAGAAAAAAGCAATTGTGAACATTGCACAACGTAATCAATCAGCCAGGATCTGAAGTTCCCTATAAAAGTGGACACAAGTTTGCCGCAGGGCTACAGCAGGAGTGCTTGCTGTTGGACTTCTAGCTGCCTGAAGAAAGCAATTCAAAGGTTGTGGGTTCGAGTCCCACCAGAGTCGACACTTTTGGGGCAGCTGGTGGCGTGGTGGTTAGGGCGTTTCCCCTGTGATCAAAGCGTTATGGGTTTGAATCCCGGACTGCTAGTGTCATCACTGAGGTTCCCTGAGCGAGGTACCGTCCCCACACACTGCTCTCCGGGCGCCGTGTTCCTGGCTGCCCGCTGCTTCACTTGGTGAATGGTTTTAAATACAGAGAAAGAATTTTGTGCTGTTCATGCTGTGGTGTGTTCACGTATGACAAATGGTCACTTTACTTTATGAGCAAGTCTACTTTATTCTGATTTGACTTGAAAGACTACTTACTTAAAGGGTCTGTTTCCTGCATTCCCCTTGTATGTAAATGTGCATTACATTTCTTAGCAATGTGCTAAGTCTTGTAAAAGATTTTTTATGCAGCAAAAAATCTTTTACAAGACTGTTTTCCAAAAGTTTTTCAAGACAGAGATATGGATGTCCTGAACCAAACTGTGTGAAACTGCTGTGTAAATGGGCGGGGCTAAAGGTGATACTGTAAACAAATGCATTGGTTTCTGTGACATCATAAAAACAGCGAACTGAAAATGGACTGTTTTGTACCTTATTTTGCATGAACAGACCGTATTAAAATGTTTACATACATCAAGCTCTTTTATATAAAACGTTTTTTCATGATATGGGCCCTTTAGAATGAATTAGCATGATGCTAATTAGCTTCCATTACTTGTTAGATACATTAAACTTAACTAAAACTGGGACTAAAAGTAAAGAAGTAAATTTTTCAATGGACTTTTAAAATGGCATTTCATTTCAATACATCTATTTTGAAGATGCCCCAAAGGAAAGGGAAATTTTGAATAAAATCTCTTCTCTGTCCAGCCTGTTTCTCCTAAACACAACTGCTCAGTTTAACATCAGTATGAGATTCTGACCATTTTCTCCCACTTCTTAAATTCAGCTCCTGAGGAAGAGCTTCCTCTAATCTCAGCCCGATCCCAGTTTAAGATCTTAAAATGAAATTTCTTTTCTCTCACTGCTCTGATCTTTATTTGTCTCAGATCATCTTCAGACCATCCAGAAGATCCAAAAGAAAACTTTGTTTCTTCTACATGAGCCTGTACAACATCTGAAATTTGTCTCAGTGATCAAATTCAAGTCTCGACTAACAAAGTCAGACAGTTTTGAGATCTATAAGGTTGTTAAAGAGAAGAAAACTGAGAAGCTGATGAGAACAAGAAAAGAACTTAGGTTGATTTTTTCTTTTGCTCCTTATTTCTCCTGAGCCCCCCTTTAGAAGTCAGACTTCACCAAAACCCTCCTCTGCAGCTGTTTCTTTGAAAAAAAAAAGGTCACTATTGTGCCACTACGGCACCATAAATTGATGTGACTATGACCGAGGTGCAGGAATTTAAAGGAGATGATGTAAAAATTTAGGGGATCATCACTGTGCGTGGTTTGAAACCTGCTGGCGCGTGTCTTGCCTGTGTTTCGGCGAGAACTGCGGATAACTACGGAGTTTAATGAAATAATTACACGGCTGAATGGTGCATGATACAGCTGTGTAATTGCTCCATTTCCAATATGGTCCGAATTAACGTTACAGCGCATAACATGACAAATAGAGTCTTCTCCTCCGAGGCTGGAGAGACGTACTGACGTGAACTGAACTAGTCTGGGCTTCTTATCAGCTGTGATCCACATAAAAGGCCCTCAGAAAACTGCTGACCAAACTTCTTGTTAACGGTCTGGATAAACACCAGCTCACATTCTTATCAACTGGCTCTGCATTACCAACAAGTAATTACCAGCCTGAAATCCACATTAGCGGCAAAAGCCCGATCTCCAGATTCATACTGATAAACGTTCATGCTAGAAGCAACGGAGCAGCGAAAAATCCCATTTACTCACTTTTCCCATTTACCCTAAAAGTATTCAATTAGCCGTGGCATGCTTGATGTCCACCTCTTTACGTTTAGCACTGCAGCTACAAGGCTAATGTAGCTAACAAGGAAGCTTACACCTTACCAATTAGCACGGTGCTGACAGGCCTCTCATCACACACTCGCCTCTGTGTGGAGGAGCTCAGTAATCTCTAATAGTCTTGGTTATGTGGTTTCTGAGACTGTATGACTCATTGTTATCTATAAACATGTACAAATATAATTAGCATAGCTAAAAACACTATCATGAAGCCTGGAGTTTGGACTGTACTTCAATCCATTTCTATAAATAGTGATAATCCCATGTTTACACCTGGTCTTTAATGCCTCTTGAGTATTAGTACTGAACCGAGTTCATTCCCATAAAACAGGCATTAAAGAGCCCTATTTTGCTTCCTCGGCACCGCATTACTGCTGGAAGAGTGGGGTAATGTCACAATGCTCACTTAGAGATTCTCTCTCCGTATTCATTCCCGATGAAAAAAAAAGTCCCGATGGGACTCTTTTAAATGATCAGTGCTCAGCCTGTGATCAAGCAACTGAAAAGTTGTATACAAGCACAGTGGGAGGTGAGGGTATAATGCATGTGTCAGAGTTGGAACGGTGCCAATATCTCAAATGAGCTCGGATGGAACAACAATAATAATATTAATAATAAGATAAGTGAAAAATGTATGTTGTTACTGCAGAAAGTGGACAGTAAAAAGGTAAGAGCAGCAAAAACAATAGAATTGTCAGGGTTCCCTGTCCCCGAAGAGCGAGGGTGGCGTATACGCAGGTTTCTGTTACTTATTTCACTTTAGTAAAGAACACAAAAAGGCACGAGGGCCAAAACACAAACAAAACCAAACTCGGGAGACAGGCGGGGTGTAAACTCGAAACACAAAGTCTCACACAGACCGAACTAAATACACATTGACTTAACACAAGAACCAATGGCAACAAAGCCTCACTTTAACATAAACACCCTGCAGCTGCAACTAATGATACCAACCCAAACTAAAACCTGGTGCACACAGACTTCAGGGATGTCACAAGAATAAAGCTATACACAACAGTATAGTATAAAAATCATGCTGCATAATATAGACATACGTGTGCAGCAAATAATAATAATAATAATAACATAATAAGATGAACAATTAAAATCTGATAAAGTCCAGGTACCGTTTGCATGAAATGGCCAGGTGTAAACAGGTTTAGAAACTGGTATATTTATTTGACACCCCAACCCGGTCTCAACTGTGTGTTGGTTTAGTCCTGCAGTGCGAATTATTTGCCACAAGCTTCCATGCATTAGCCACATTAGCTGTGTAGCTTAAGTACAACTAAAGAAGTGAAACTAAACATGTCTCCGCTGGTCGACTACACTTGAGGGTTAAATTAGATTTTTTTTTTTTTGCCAAACTATGGCTTTAATGCACCAGCAGGGGTGGAATGCCTGCCAGACACTTGGGGGGTGAATATATGTGCTGTCACGCTCGCGCCAGGCCGGATCAGGCGAGCGGCTCCGAGCCCTCACCTCGCAGCCCCGGTGGGCAATTCAACACCCTTTCATCCGTTTGGAGGAGAGATTATTGACACCATCTCACAGAGGCGGCCCACTCCACTGCTCCCTATAGTCCCAAGGCTCTTAAAGCCCTTTACACCCAGCCTATCTGGCAGCACACACACACACACACACACACACACACAGGAGTGAGGGCTGTAAGTGAACAAGCACATCTACTGAAGAGGGGTTGGTGTATTAAGAGGGTGCTTGAGGTCAGGCTGGTCATTATGGTGGCTTTTTCATCATGACCAGCGTTGAGTTGCTGGAGTTCAACCCTTCATAAATAAAGTGATTAAAGCTGAACTGGGGTGGTTTTTGTTAAAAAAAAATAGTAAGCGGAAGAAAAGGTCTGCAAAAACAGCTGCTGCGAGGCCTAAAATATTCATTCAGAGCTCGGCCATGTCAGATCAGATCTGGCAGGAGTTTTATGATAGGTTTATTTCAGCTCAGAAGGTCTGGAATGGGCTGGATGTTCAAGTAGCTGTCGGAGTTACAGTGGTAGGACAGTGTAGTGGATAACACACTTCACAATTTTTTTGTCAGTTGTGCTCTTTAGGACTCCTGGCCACCAGGGATCGAACTCAGGGATTAAACACTTGGGCTGTCGCTCCAGTTAGGAGATCTAAAAAGTCACTTTATAGAAGAATAACAGAACATTCTCAATTTTCAGTGTAAACACAGCAGTTCTCAAGCCTTTATTCAGCACCACCAGTATACTGATCACCGCCTGATCACCTGGAATCATCTGTGTGTGTTTCTTCACTGGTTCAGGACTTCAGTTAGATCGTTGTTGTTCTGTTTAAATGATTCACACGTAGGTCACTGTGTGGCTCAACAAACAAAAAACATTCCTCTGAAACTGGTCAGGTTCAGGGACTGGACTGGAAATGAGAGTCTTTGAAAGTCCTTCAGGAAGCCTGGAGAACTGTTCCTCACGACTACAGTAAAAATACAAGAAAGCCTGGATCTTTGGAAGCAAAATATGAAGAAATGAGGGATGGCTCAAGATCTTTGCATAGTACACTAAACCTAATTCACTCAATCATGGAGATTAAACATGTAATTACATATGAAGGGTAAGTTAACGCAGCAGCTTTCGAACACAAGTGCCACTGCGGCCCACAGTTTGAGAAACACCCTTGTTAATTTGAACAAGATTTTATTCTTGTGTGCGGAGACTATCCTGAAAGTTCTCCCAGGTTCAAAGATCTTGTGTTTGTTTGTGTTCGTTTTTTAAGACCTAAAATAAAAGAAATTTGTCCATTTTTGTCCTTTGTGGGCATTAGTATTTGATGCCATTTTTAAACCCTAGTGGCGGTTATTATTATGACATCTTTTACGAAATTACAATAACTTTGGTTCTACATGACACAGGAACACCAAACAAAGCTCAGCATGACGTCTGACACCTCGAGCCCCAACACAAACTGGGGGAACCTCTATATGAGTAGCTGTTGATGAGAATTTGGGCACGGATCTGTGGTGCCCAGGTTCTATGGGTTAAAAATCACTGTGGAAAATGAGATGCCTCCAAACTTTTGCAGGCAGTGTGTGTCCACAAGTGGGTCTGGGGAAACAGGTAGGGCTCTGTGAGGGAACATGTGTGTGTGTGTGTGTGTGTGTGTGTGTGTGTGTGTGTGTGTGTGTGGGGAAGAGGCCTGGTGGTGGAGAGCATCTGTTCGTGCTCCATCACTGATACAGTGATATTAGTCACCGGCTCCTTCAGCGTGAGGCTGCCCAGAGATGGTACAGTAACCAGGCAACCCCTCTCGAACACCAGCGCCATGCTGGCGACGGGTTGCCCTGGAAACAGGTGACTGAGTCTGTCTAATGGAGTGAAAGGGACAGGTCCACATCAGGGGACGGCGTCCGCTACAAGCGCAGGGGATTAACGACGCGTCACCCTCGTTAGCTAACGGGGGACCGGGCGGGCGAACCTACAGGAGCCTCATTACGGAGACGCGAGTCAGTTC
Source organism: Alestes dentex (assembly GCA_037576975.1). Classification (NCBI taxonomy): domain Eukaryota; kingdom Metazoa; phylum Chordata; class Actinopteri; order Characiformes; family Alestidae; genus Alestes; species Alestes dentex. The sequence goes on from JBBIGA010000143.1 coordinate 26,040, forward strand.
TGTATTCAAAAGACACTTTTCATAGGTAGACAGGAACCGTGCTGTACCGAAACCGTATTGTGGTGGTAAAGAACGTTTGGTTTTCCAGTGTTTGTAGCGGCAACAGAGTTCTCTCCCCACAGTTCATGGCTGGTCGTCCCAAAACCGCGGAGTTTTGGAGTCCATGGAGTCGAGTTTTTCTGGCAGAGCTGCTTTTGTTATTGTGATCGCCTCTTTTTTGGCTTTGCCTGAGTTTTTACATTTTTCTTTGCATTGTTTAGCCGTTTGATGAAAACCTAACCCAGCTAACTTGTTGGCGATGTCCTGGACCACAGCTTTAAAAACGTAAAAGTAGCTAGTAGCTAGTAGTACAATGCTTGTACTACATTGACTTCCCAGTTGTAGTTGTAATATCTAGAATTATTGTTTATTGTTCTTTTTTTTTTTTTGCATCGACAGTAAGAAACATTGGCTGCTTTCCAAGTTGCGATGACAACATTTTTTGACCAATCAGAAAGCAGCGGCGCAGTCAAGCAGCTTGAGTACAGCTCGGGTTCGGGTCTCTTTATTTGTAATATATCTGTTAACAGTACAGCGCGATTCCTTGTGTCAGTGAAAAACGCTACAACAGACCGAGGGATTCACCAGGCCGAAGGGAAAGTCAGACAAAACAGGCAGATTTTACACAGAGTTTCTCCTATTATCTCATTTCAGCAAAAACTGTGTTAATATTATACAGTGTATTAATAATAAATTGTGTATTTTCATACGTACAAGATCTTGAGCGATGTAGCCCGAAGCGCCGTTACATTTATCAACAGAAGTCCGTTTATTCCCAGATATTGAAAAGAATCGTGCAGTTTATGCCGGAATTGGGCTGTAGACTTCAGTTCTGGGGGAAATTCTCTGCAGGCTGAAATGCTTTAACAGCCGAATACATCACACAGGGAACCTGCTGATGTGGGAATTCTCGCCTTTCACATCCGGCCATATGGGAGCGGCAGAACTGATCCGGGTGTTTCTAATGGAATATTTCAGCTTCAGCATCAACAAAAAGAGGAGAAGTGAAAGTAACCATTTTTGTCAAACAGCGTGAATTTCTTCCTCTGTATTTAAACCCATTCACCAAGTGAAGCATCGGGCAACCAGGAACACAACGCCCGGGGAGTGTGTGGGGGCGGTACCTTGCTCAAAGGAATCTCACTGGTGCCACTAGCAGCCTTGGGATTTGAACCCATGACTTTCTGATCACAGGGCAAACACCCTAACCACCAGACCACCAGGTGTGCGTGACACACATGCCTTATAAAATCATGTGTGGCATTTATGTCAACAAAACTCACTTTTTTTGCTCCTAAAACTCAATAAGTAATGTAATAAAATCACCTGTCCTAAAAAAAAAGTCAGAAAAAATGTAAACTGAATGTACAGTACTGTGCAAAAGTCTTGAGCCCCCTCATTTCTTCATATTTTACCTCGAATCACCTTTTTGGTGCAAAAATACAGATTTATGCCCGATTAACTGCAGTTAAAAATATGACTAAGTTAAAGTAACTACACAAAACAATGTGCTAATTTGCAATTAACTACACAAAATAATATGATTAATGACAAATAATTACAGAACTGACGCTTACTGCAGAAATTTGACAAACTACACAAAACGTTGTGAAGTACACAAAACAGTGCATTTAACTGCACAAAATCATGCAATGAACTACAAAATAATGATTGACTAGGGCTAACAACACAAAATACTGTGAATCACAAGTAAGTACACAAAACAGTTAACTCCAAAAAGAATGTGCAGTCTGGAAAAATGACGCAAACCACACAGAATGTGTACAAAAATGAAGCACAAAAAGAATGCAATTAACTGCAGTTAAGTACAAAAAAGTTCCCTACACAAGAGTTTAATCATGATTCACTATTCACATTTCTGAAAGCCCAGATATCATGATGATTATTTCATTTTTTTGAAAGCCCAAATATTTATTTTGTCACATCATACGATACCGGGGTTCCCGTAAGCCTCATCTGTCCCTGCATCGCAGACAGGATCCGACCGCAGGAGCAGAACGGCTTTTTTAAACACGAGCTCTCGCACAAAACCAACACGGAGCACCGGACACTCCAGAGAGACCCTCACCACGACAAGAGCGTTCCTCTCCCAGCTCTACCTTCAGATCAGACCTGCTTCTAAAGACACCGACCTGATCCCATCTCTTCTGTTCACTCGCTTCGTTCCACTGTCCTCTCTCTCTCTCTTTCTCTCTCTCTCTTTCTCTCTCTCTCTCTCTCTCTCTCTCTCTCCCTCTCTCTCTCCCTCTCTCTCTTCTCTCTCTCTCTCTCGCTCTCTCTCTCTCTCTCTCT
>JBBIGA010000145.1:48779-62821 GCA_037576975.1 Alestes dentex
GAGAGAGAGAGAGAGAGAGAGAGAGAGAGAGAGAGAGAGAGAGAGAGAGAGAGAGAGAGTGAGAGAGAGAGAGAGAGTTGCTGGATAATGACAGTGGGACTGGGTGATGTGACCCTGTAAATGTCAGCTATGTGTATCAGCCAGGTGAGAGGGCCCAGTTAGAGTCAGGAGACTAATTCTGTTCTAACAGGAGAGGGATACAGGGGATAAGACATGGTATGTCACTACATGGGATTTGTACATGGCGTAAATATTGCTGGTTCATTAGGTAAACTCCTTTTGTGGCCCTCCGAACAGCATGAATTCCCCTGGCCAAGGATTCTGCAAGTTGCTGGATGCGCTGCTCAGTTTGTGAGTGTTGCTTTGTGTCGCATTGCTGTGAACTGAATGGCTACTCAAACTTGTTGGAACTTGCATTTTCAACTTCATAGAGATAGAGCTGAGATCCGCAGTGCTGACCACTGAAACTATGAAAATTCTCCGTCATCCTTCTAAAACTACATTTGAGTTAATTGAGAATAATGATGGACTTTCACCAGTTTAGTGTTTAAATTACTGTATACTGTCTGAACGTATGTGGTTGCTTACCTAGCAGATAATACACTTTAATTTTTACAAGTCTAGTGTTATTACATAACTGCATAACAGAGTTACATCAGCACTCTGTATTGACAAGTTGAAGTGTATGGGTAAATGTAAGGGACTTTATGTAACTGTATAGAGCTGTATGGAACTGTATGACATAGTTTGGAACTGCACAGGACTGTATGGAACTGTTTGGAACTGTATTGGAGTGTATGGAACGTAATGGGGCTGAATGGGACTGAATGGGACTATATGTATATGTATAGGACTGAATGGTACTGTAGGTATTATATGGGTCTATATTGGACTGAGTGGGACTGAATGGGATTATATGGGACTGTAAGCATTGTAGAAGCCTTAATAAGACTATATGGGAATGTATGGCACTATAATCACTGTATGGGCCTGAATGGGACTGTATGTGATTGTATGGGACTGAACGGGACTACATGGGGCAGTATGGGACTGTAAGCAATGAATGGGTCTGAATGGGACAACTTGGGGCGGAATGGGACTGTAAGCATTGTATGGATCTTAATGGGACTGTGTGTGATTGAATGGGTCTGAATGGGACAATTCGGGGCAGTACGGGACTGTAAGCATTGAATGGGACTCTATGGGACTGTATGGTACTGTAATTATTGTATGGACCTGAATGGGACTGTGTAGAACTGTGTAAACTGGTTTAGAAGTGAACATGGGAGACACTGCATTAGTGCTGGTCCTTTTTAAGGCTGAACCGCACAAGCTCAGGCCTGCACTACACTCCCAGATAACCTGGATATCGAGTGTCTTTTCATTACGAAACTCGTAATCGCTGCGGGAAACAGCTGGAGGGAGCGCACTGAAAGCTTTTCCCCCCGGTTTAGAGTGATTGAATCCAGTATTGAGCGGGTGAAAGCGTGGAGTGCTTGCAGTAGGTGTGTTTGAGAGCGACTCTCCAGAGTAGGACTCCTACCGCCCCCCGTCCCCTATTTTCGATCCTCACGCTCTCCTCTCCACGGACGACCAGTGGAACGGTCCTGCCCTGATCAATAAACCTGATTAAACGCCACATCTCCCCAGTCATCAATATCATATGCTGTGTATGTATCTGGGACAGCAAATGGCCTCCCAGCACCCAGAACGGAGATGTTCCACAAGAGCGCAATTATCAGGTTTACATAGACTCACGACAATTCACATCGGAGGGACAGATCAGAACGAAGATTGTTCCTGGAAATGCATGTACCTATTGTGTTAGTAAATGTCATGCAAACATATATTATGTATAATACACAAATAAAAGTGTGGAAAAAATGTAATTCATTACATGGTTATTGCTGGTGGTCATGAGCAACCGGTTAATCACCAACTGCAGGCTTAATACGATTCACAAGACCATGTTAAGGCTCTTTTGAGCTACATATATAGGAATTAAACTATACTGCATTTTGTAATTGCAAATATTTATACAGCTGATCTTTAAATGGCCCATAATACACAAACAAACAAACAAACAAACAGTTAAAAAAATAAGTGATGCTGCTGGAATAGAACATAAAAACACTGAGCAAAAATATAATTCTAAATTTTTTTTGCTGAATCCTGGTGTAGCTGTGTAGGGATGTGTGTGTGTGTGTGTGTGTGTGTGTGTGTGTGTGTGTGTGTGTGTGAGAGAGAGAGGATGGAGTGGGCTTTGCGAACTCAGGCCATACCCGGCCAGTCAATAGCTCTACTGCATAATCATCGATTGGCATCTGTAGCGGTGGGGGGACTGAAGGGGGCACATTATTGTCCCCGTGCCCTGCGCTGCGCTGCACTCCAGCCACCAGCCAGCAGAAGATAAATGAGAGAGGATTCACACAGAGAAGACAGCAGTTAGTCTTACCTGAGTGCAGGAGCTCAGCGGGGGGACGTCAATACACAGAGAGTATGGAGGGGGGGCACAGCGAGGAAAAAGAGAGATAGACAGAAAGATAGAGAAGAGAAAAAGAGTGAGAATAGAGCAAGGTAGAGAAAGGGGAGAAGGAAAGAAAGAGGACAGTGTGAGGAAGAGAGAGAGAGAGAGAGAGAGAGAGAGAGAGAGAGAGAGAGAGAGAGAGAGAGGGAGGGAGAGATAGATTAAGAAGAGAATCAGGATCAAATTAATCATCTGACAACTTTCATTATTCTCGGGGCATGTTCGTGTCGTTCACTGATTTTCTCCGGCTCCTTTTTCTTCTCTCCCCACATAGAAAACACCAGTGAAACCTCAGTGCTGCCATCCCATGTCCTAAAGCAACAGCCTGTAAGTGTGTGTGTGTGTGTGTGTGTGTGTGTGTGTGTGTGTGCGCATGTAGACATACTGGTGCCGACATCACCACTTTAATAACAAAACCTCTAGAAACTGTCCAAAATTACTCACCAAATCAAATCTGGCTACAATAATATTAAAGTTAAGAGCAGTTTCTCAATGTTTGTTTTATTTTAATCAATTGCATTTTTTCAGAAGCATCTGTTCATATTTTTAAATGTTAAAGAACCATAAATGCTGACAAGTAACATGCACTTTTAGGAAATGTTTGGCCACTCTTCGGTGTCTATGTGTGTGACAAAATTTGATTCACTGTAACTTTAGGCCATTTTTATTGGTCAGTTCCTCAGAACATATTGATTTAGTGTAAACAACAGCAAATAATGGAAAAGAAACTGCAAAAGCAAAGATACAAGGTTTTGTTCTGACAGCCACAAGCAGTGTCTTTGAAACTAGAAACCATTTGTTTAAAAAGTTAGTTAAAATAGTCTCTTTAGTTTAGCATCTTTAGTTTAAGATGAAGTGACATATCATAACCCACCTACAAAGACATTCTGTTTTTTGAATTCATAATCTCTTGACCTTTAGTCATATTAAATGATGTCTCCTTTTAAACATAACCACTGACAGCTCATTCCGTTCATCTGAAAACATCAGGTAGACTGAATAAAATGTGATGTTAGATCAAACTAGGTTATAGTCTGTTATAAACTATGCAGTGTCTGTCAGAAAAGGACAGTGTTGAAGTTCAGAATGCTCACTGTGCTTTGGTGTGTGACTGTGTCTCTTCTGGCCGCCAGACAGGCCCGATTGAGTAGCTGATGTGTTCTAGGTCGAGAAATAGTTGTGTCTGAACAGAGACAGACTTACGACAAATGCACACACGCACACACACACACACAAACACACATACACACAAACACACACGCGCTCACACATAAATACACAGACACACATAAGCCTCTACTCTCTCTCCCTCCTGACACAAGGGGGTTCCTCTTAGCGAACAGAAACGCATTGATGCGCATTATGAGAGCGTCACTATCTGCGCTAACATCTGGAATAGTCTGAACAAGCGCGTCCCTGTGTGTGTGCTCACTCCGCCTTTGTGCCGAGCCAAACACACCTTCCATTCTGCGGCCCCGAATGTCACCAATGACTCGATTGAGATGCGGCCGCAGATGCGTCGTCCATCGGTGGCGCAAACAGCGTGGCCGCTGTTCACCTGGTGATATAAATTATTTTGCTTTTGACTTTGTTCTGAGACCCGCAATTATCAGGGCGAGGGAAAAAAAAACCCCAACAACAACAGCAAACGGGGAAATAGCAGGTGTTCCTCAATCACACCCTACCTCTGATTCACACAGCATCAGAATGGCACATTGATTCCAGAGCGGATGGGGGTTGTTTTGCATTGATTGGAGGTATGTTGGGTCCTATTAAAAACCTGTCGCATCTCCCCGCGCATCCGCCAGGGCCTCCGGTAGTCCGCAGAGCCGTGGACTCTATTGATTTATCCTGTTGTTCTTTCGTGTCCTCCTGAACGCGCCCCATTCTTGCACCGCGGCGGCGGAGGCCGTACGCCAGCTGTAATTTGTGATAAACGATCGCAGATTCAACAAATCCTGAGTCGATATCATATCTGGCGTGGGAGCGCTAACAGGCGTAAACATTTGGTTTGGGTTGAATTATTGGGCCTCCTGATATTCCCTGAAGTGGCCGGGGTCAGCGCAGGGAGGTGAAGAGTGTAGAGCACTTGATTCGAGATTGGTCCACTCTCAGCGCCAGGAGATCCACTTGTGTGACGGCTCTTAGCGAACCAATAGAACAACAATTTTGATATTTGCTTTCGTTTTGTAAGGGACTCTCTGGAGGTAGAAAACTGTGAGAACTGGAGTTCTGCATGAGCTGGAAGGCTGGAGTCTTTTATTTAATTAATTAATTAATTACTTGATTCTTTTTTTGATGAACAGTGAGACGACTGAGAGAGAACTGAGGAACAGGGAAGGAATGGGTGTGTGAAAATGTTACACAAAAGGAAAGAAAGAGCTTCGTAGGACGTTAGACCTCCTGGAAGGAGGAGGAGCGTCTGTCCTGGTCTTTCTCCCAAACCTCAGTTATTCCATAACTCCATTTAGGCCCATTGAATTGGATCTAACTGATTTAATGTTAGATCCAATTCAGATTTAATTTAATCTTCTGACCTCTTTGGTGACAGCACAGAAGGAAACGAGCCTTTGGAACCCAGGGGAGATTGTGGGAACTGTTTACAACTGAATATGATAATAAGAAACAGCTCCATGGATGAGACCCAAACCAAACCTCATATTAGCTATGTAGTAAACCAACTGAGGACTCTGGCTTTTTCTAGGTCCTCCCAGTGTGGAGATGACTCTAGGGCAGTGGTTCCCAAACCGGCCCCAGAGAACCCCCTGCCCTGCACATTTTTGTGTTTACACATCCACTTCAGTTCCAGAACATATGGGTAATTAACACATTATTTGTTTCAGGTGTGATGGGAGCAGAAAAACACTAGGATATGGAGGGTGGGGGTACTCCAGAGACCACCGCACTAGGGCACTGGACCATTTTTCTCCAAATGTCTCCTACACAGAGTCTTAAATGTAGGGGGATATATGTGGCTACATTGTAAAGAGGTACTGTAAATTTACAGAAGAACATTACAGAAATATACCCTAGTCTTGCAATGCAGCAGATTACTGTAAAATATGTCACATTCTGGGAGACAGAGGTCAAGTTTCTTTTCAAAGAAGTTAACATTTTGGATTTTACAGTAAGTAGTTATTATTTGCTAACTGTATTGGGAAAATATCTGGTGAATTTTGCAGTTCTGTCCGGCCTCTAAATCTCAAAATACTGTAATAATGAGGGTGGAGCTTTCTAGCATTAGTTGCTGTTCTGTTAATTTTGGTTCATTAGCTTTTGCATTTCTCATCTACAGTTAATTTGCCTTGTTTGTTTTTTGTTCTTGTTTTTTCCTACACTGAAGATACATTTGAATGCATTCCACAAATTTTCTTGGGAAAACTAGCATGAAACTCCTGGAGGAAGAGACTGAACCTTCATGTTCTGTTTTGCACATCGTTTGCATGATAAGCTGTAGTATTAGTGGATCAAATCTGTGTATCAAGGTTCCTTGTGAGCCCATATAGCACATACACTACACATGTATGCACACACGTCTGGATCCTTATTAACTACTATGAACAAAATATGAAAGTTATGTTGCTATAAATATGGAATTTACGTAGACCTACAGGACCTCCAAGTTACATTTAAAGCATTTAGCAGATGCTTTTATCCAAAGGGACCCAGTGGTGGTCTGCTGAGGGTAGGATTCGAACCCACGCCCTCTTGGTCCAGAGGCAAGTATCCTACCCACTAGGCCACTAAAGGGGTTATTCTATAATATAAAATACCTAAGACAATTGTTATAGATAGACAGATAGCTAGATAGATAGATAGAAAGATAGAGAGATAGATAGATAGATAGATAGAAAGATAGAGAGATAGATAGATACACACACTTTAAGAAAGAGATCAAAAGCATTCTAAAATATGTGGATGTTGCACTTTCTGTAATGAGACAAAAAAGATCTGTTTAGCTCATGTGGTAATATTTAAACATGATCAGCTAGCCGTCTCATTTATGTATGAAATTAAAAGGCTAACGAGTTAGGCATGAGCTGTATCTCTCTCTCTCTGTCTCTCTCTCTCTCTCTCTCTCTCTCTTTCTTGCCTGTGGCCAGCGCCTGAGTCTGCGAGTGCACTTTTCCGCTGTGGTTACATGGGGGAGCATTTGCAGATTTTCTGGTCAGTACACACTGAAGCACTCCGCTAAATGATCGTGGCTTTCCAGTCGAGCAGCAGTGATGGGGGCTGATGAGCCAGAGCTGCTAATTGGTGAAGTGATCTGGGCGTGTTGGCGAGTACGAGCCTAAGAGCACAGGCCTGTCATTTGTGTCAGTCTTCCTCCATGCTGGCAGAGGGCAGTACACAAAAACATGCGATTCCCCGTGTCATTGAGTGTCAATGCCAGTAAATTGGTATGTCTCTCCTTCAACTGTTATTTTATTTATTTATTTTTTTTTTGCAAAGCAAATTGTGCGGAAACGCACCGAGATGTTTGCTTTCGCCCAAACAAGGCTTTGAGGGGAAAAAAAAAAAAGAAAGTCATCCCTCATCAACGATGCAAGGGTTGAAAAAAAGGGAAAAGATATGAGCGAAAAGGTTTTGAAAAACGAACTCTCGCTAGCACTTAAACAGTGAATAAATTATCACTTGTTCAAGATTATCTCCATCGAATGTCATTCTTTATGTCAGAGCCTAGCAGGTAGCAGTCGAGCTAACGAGTCGCTCTGAAGACGGGCCCGCTATAAACTGTCAGTGTGACATTTCATTTGGGAATTCATAGCCTGTGATTTTATGACGGGCTCGTCCATCTCAATGAAAGATGTCTGTAGTCGTACGGTGAGCGGCTCCAGAGCCCGGGGGCGAACTGCCACTAGTGAAGCGGTCCTGGGGAGAATACTCGTGTAATCTTTCACCGGCTCTTTTGTGTCCACCGTTTTCAATTTAGCAAAGCAGATTGAGTGATACATGCGACTCCGGAATGAGTTATCGTGACTCCTCCACACTCCCTGTTGGACACTCGGAGGGGACACTGAATCAGGCAGTGGGGCAGGAATCGCTTTAATAAAGTGTCTGGGTTTATATAGAGTCGACCGCCTCCCCCGCGCCGGACAGTGGTCAGAAGTTATTAGGCTTGGCTCATCTAAAGACCATGACAGCCATCGCAGCGCTGACCTGTTTAGCATTCAGATTAAGCAAGCAGCCTCACAGTGGCAGAACTTGGGGTTGGTGACAGCCGTGTTAGTCACAATGTGCAAACATTTCTGCCTTTCCACAGAAAAGTACTCTACAGTGACTAAAAAATTAACTTTTTTAATCACTATAACTTGCTACAATGCAACCAGTGTGTCACCATTTATGCAATGGTATTATCATGTAAAGCATCATTACTCATGTCTCTATTACGTGCAATAGCGGACTCAGTATAGAGGACAACTCCAAACCACTAGTTGTGTTAATTAGTAAAGTACCTCAGCAGTAATTTATGTATTTATTTATTTATAGTATTTATATACATCTCTCGTACTGATCTCAACATTTTGTACACATAGCATACTGCATTTTGGAAGAATTTTATTTTGACTTTCATTTCGAATTATACTATATCTTCTATTGTTCTTCCCGGACAAATCAACATTAAGTACAGTCGACAGAAGCTACAGTCTGGATGAATATGGTATTTTGACCGACCCTGTATTCTAGAAGCAGAGAGTTGTGTGCAAAAATGCAGAACAGAGGTAGACAGCAATAAATATGATTGTGTAAAAATAAGTCACAAGATTTTTTTTCACTTTAGGGAGAGAGGACAGGAAGAAATGTTGGAGTTTTTTTTATTTCTTTAATTCGCCGTAGCTTCACTGACCATAGTAGGCCTCTGTATGGATTTCTGACACAGGTTACAAAGTTACAGTTGGTTTTGACTTTAGTTCATCACAGTAAAACAGTGCCTGTTGTCAAAATCAAAACTGTCCTTCTGGAAACCAAAACCGTCCTCCTTTTTTATTTCATTATTAATTTAAATTTGAATGGTATACCGACAGCTGAATTGGAATCTTCCCAGTTTCCAATTCAGAAATCTGGTCACCTTGTACTAAGCTTTATGCTGCCATTAACTGTTTCTACTTCTACTTCCAAAAACACAACAATTGAACACGTTACATCACTTTATTTTAGAAACTGCTGGAGCTGCAGCCCGTAGTAGAGTATGATGTCAGACCTGCATCAAATTCTGAACCTGATGTTGCCCCTTAAGCGAGCTTTTTAGTTGGCATTGCCCTGCCCTGCCTACCCTGGTAGTTACACCAGTTATTGATCAGTTGCCTTGTGATGTTGAAGAGGTAAGTTTATTATTTATTGTTAGTTTTGAATTATTTATGGTTTCAGCCTTTTTAGCTTTTTAAATGAGGCACAATGCAAGGCAGCCTCGAAGGTCCAGTATCAGAAACAGACTGTTTCATTTGAAGGATAAAGAGAGATTGGAATATGATCTTGAAAAATATAATTATCAGAATCAGACTTTATTGATCCCAGAGGAAATTGTTTATGGTACAACTGCACAGACACACAGAGACACAAAGACAAGAACAATATTAAAAATAGTATAAAGTCAAATTGAAGCTTTCTAGAAAATACTCAGTACTAAATACACTATACTATATACAAAAAATGCAGTGGTGAGTAAGAGTGATGAATATAAATACTACAGATAACTACATAAATTACTCCTGAAGGAGTTTACTTATTGCATATAAGTAGTGATACTGCACATGATAAGGTATTATATTATAATGTGCGCTATTGGATATCATAATATAGATATTGCACGTAATGATAATGACGGTGAACATAATAGAAAATTGCATATTTGAATTGCATCAGGTTATTGCTTAGGTCATTATCACTGGTTTTTGTATGTGAGCATCCTAAGTGGGCCTCAGAAAGGAAAGTGATGAAATACAAGAATAATGCGGGACGAGTACATTTCAAGCTTTTCAAGCTAAAAGCAGTGATAAAGAAGCATTCATAAACAAGCTTTGCATGTACATCTGGGTGTCACTCGGTTCTCTCTATAATTTCGCTCAATATTCCTGCCTGTCCCGGTCCCTGACGCCTCAGACAAGACTGGCAGGCGCATCCTGACTAACCGCAGTGTGTGACGGAGCGTGCGGTCTGTCTCATGAGCCAAACCGCTTCAGTCTCGCAGGAGCAGAGAGAATACTCACACACACACACGTCTGGAGGAGTGGCGTAAGGAAGGAACAGGACCGCTGGACCCTCTGTCCGAACAGAGGGTGAGCTGACAGGGTTTTCTTTCCCTTTTTTTTTCCCTTCAAGCAGATTCTTGAGGGAGTCCAAAATACACAGCTCACATCAAATACTCAGCCTTGCTATGTAATGTTTGTCCAGGGAGTACAAGATTGGACCGACAGTGAGGATAACTCAATCCTACAAAATAAACTATACAGAGAAACAGAGCGTATTGTAGTGAAGCCAAGGTTGCAGTATGTGCCCCGCACTGAACCGTCAGGAAACACTGTTTATGTACTGCTGGACAAAAGTGTGCAGTCACCAAAATCAATCTAATCGTTTTCCATATTTAAAATCTGATTTTGCTGAATGTACATAAAATTATTCTAATATTCTATATATTTGTAGGAAGCTAAAAAAAAAATGTTATGTTACACGCTAACAAAACGCTGTAATAGAATTGGCGTTTTGAGTTAGCATGAACTTAATTGAAATACATTTTTAAACTGTTAAAGTGTCTTATTGAAAAAAAATAAATGAAAGTAAGGAGAGTAATTTTAAACTGCAACAGGCTGCAAAGTGCCAAAAGATACACGGAGCCAGAAGTGTGACCAGAACATCATGTGTGGGTGGGCATCTGGCTGATCTGTGGGGGGCAAAATAGATACAGAAATAAGTTTTATAAATCATAAACTATTGTTCAATAAAATTAATAGAGGCAATGGAAATTCTTCTTCTTCTTCTTCTTCTTCTTCTTCTTCTTCTTCTTCTTCTTCTTCTTCTTCTTATTATTATTATTATTATTACCTTCTGTAAACAAATACACACACACACACACACACACACACACACACACAACATTTATGTTCAGGTTCATGTTATCGAATTATTGGAAACAGAATATACATCCTGGTGAAGCTAATTTTGTCCATCAAATCACTATGACAGAAATGCTTTTCGAAAGGAAAAATAATATTGAGGGTCATATGTGAGCAAATAGAAATACAATGATCTTAATTAGCTACGCAAAATACTGTGACTGTGATTCATCGTCACGATTGTCTGACAGCCTCAGTTCAGAGAGTCTGAATGGTGGTGGATAGTAAAAACCCAGGAGTAGGTGATAGAAGGCTTTGCGCAGCTCCTTAAGTACGATTCGGCACGAGTGGGCATGTCGGCCACGCTTGTTCCGGCTAGTGCAGGATGCAGCACCTGTGCCTGGCTGAAGACAGATGCCACCATATTGGACCGATGCACTTGAGTGGCTTTAATGCAGTGAGGTAATGCGAGGATAAACAGTTAAACGCACTCAGCTCGTCTCCTGCAGAGCGCGCTGCCAATCACAGCTGGGCCGCCTCAGTCTGGCTCCTGCTGCCGTGACTGCTCCGCCATCAGGAAAAAACACACCAGAAAAACGCTCGGCCTCGCGTAATGGGCGCCGCTGTAATGCTTTATTACCCCGCGTTAGGGCGCATAAGCTTCGCTCAAGTGCTTCTTCATTGCTTTCGTGGCAGAACGACCCTCTGAACTCCTCTACTGTAAATTCAGAAGTGGCCCAAAATGGCCGGAAAATGCTAACAGTCATCATAAAGGTGTCGTTCTGATTGAGATCAATCCATTATACATGCACTGTAAGGATCACAATTATACATGGACATTAGCTTTAGCTGTGTGAATTGTAGACTGTTTTGGTGGAGTAACATGGAAGTCATGGTTATTCTCTGGCTATAACAAAAGCTTGGTGTGACTTGATATCAGATTTAGCCTAGTTTTTCATTAGTGTTTAGTTTGATTTAGTGTTTTGTTTTGTTTTGTTTTGTTTGCATTCAGTTTTGGCAAGGTTAATTAGTTTTAGATTAAGTTTTTTTTTTGTGTTTTGATGAACGCTGGGATAACCAGGGAAGGATTAGCCATTCAGAATGCATTATATCTGCATAGAATGCTAAGAACTCTTAGTGTGATTAATTATAGCCCCAAAACACAGTTCAGTGAGGATGTAATGGACTGAGAGGAGGACATGGATTCTGCGGATCCCAAGAGAAAGATTCCACAGCTTCAACCATAGCCCTGCATCCCTGCCCTTAGGCCTCGGGACCCGAACTTTGGGATGTAGACTCGAAGTCAAGTTTATTTCTGTCGCCCATTATCATACACAAAGGTCATTCAATGTGTTTTACAGAAATAGAAGAAACATCTGGAAGCATAAAGTAGTAGGAAGTGAAAAATAATAATTAAAGAAATAAAAGAATGCATAAAAATCAATAAAAGAAGATTAAAAGTGCGATGGAAATGTAGTTGTTTAAAAGAAGGTGGAGCAGAACGGTGGAGCCGGTCTCCAGTATCAACCAAGGCAGGTCTAGAGCGTTTTACCAAGCGGTGGCAGGGAGGTTTGGTGGGTTGGCAGGTTGATGTTCAGGTTCTGGGTTCATGTTTGTATGTTTGTGCCACCACCTGTACATCTAGATTTACTTAATAAAGACTGCTCTGGTGAAGTACTCTTACAATTCTCTATATAGTACAGATTAATATAGTACACACCGATATAGTAAACTATCCATACAACATTCTGACCACTGAGTGAACAAAAAATAAAATAAATAAATGCAAAAGCAACCAACAACTGATCAACTGTTTTGGAAAATAAAATATAAAATGTGTTTATACTACTACACCAAATCCTATTCCCAAATAGGAATCCTATTCCCAAATGTGCCTTTTTCTTCTGTTGTGGCCAGGAAATTGTAAGAAAAGTGAAAATGACAACTAACATAAACCTATAAAAACAGCTATGCAGGTTTGTGTCGTCATGACACGTTTCCGTAGGTGTCACGAGCACCTGACTTGTTACTATTTTCATTATAGCTCATTAAAGCAGTTTCCTCCAGGATCAATGAAGTTATCTGATTCTGATTGCAGTCAGGACACTATTCTTTTACCATTTGTTTGCATTGAAACAAACATCACTATCAGTGCTCAACTCTGTTGATATGGATGCAGACCAAACGTAAATGTATTTGTCTCAATATGCAAATACCTTTGTCATTATAATAGTATAACAAAAAACACAAGTAACGACTATTGACTTCTAAGGGTTCAACAAGTCAGAGGCTGCTTTAATACATTAATTCTAGTGAATAAATTACTTTTCCGGTATTGTTTTCTGACCCCCCTCTAAAACGATCATTTACCAGTTTTAGAGTGGTGTATTTGTGTGTGCGTGTGTGTGTGTGTGTGTGTGTGTGTATGTGTGTGTGACCCGGTGGGACGTTCAGGCCTTGCCTCTTGGCTGGACTCCAGGCCTGCTAGTTCGGCAGCCTGGCCTCTGAGCCCGCCGCGTTCTCACGGCTGAGGGAGCTGGAAGGCAGCGCTAATCACACGCATGTTGTAGCGAACGCCTGCCCCCGAGCTAAAGGTAGCAGCCAGATTAGGACTCCTATACAGTAGGGGTCTCCATAAATCTCCTGTGTCGGCTGATCTCCCTTCACCTTCCTGTCCCGGGCGCTCCCCGCTCCGCCTGAGCTGTAATTACCGCGGCAGGGCCGAGCACCTCGCTCCGCCATAATGCACTATAAACCCTGTCATATAAAAAAAAAAAAAACCCTCTGTAAAATAACTGGATCAACACGCCATTTTACAGTAGCCCAATAAAACGCAGCTCAAGTAAACGTACAGGGCGAGGGGGGAGGGACGAGTGAGCTTGAGCTGCTTGGAGGAATTTTGTTGATCCTTCTTTTTTTGGCACCAGTTTTGGAGGTCACTCCAAAACAAAGGTCAATAATTTGACTGAAATATCAGGCGTATTAAGCTTCCATATTCAGAAATGCCTGACTTTTGCACAATTTTGGCACGAAATGGATTCAGATCCCCATACAAAGTGTACTATACGAAAAGGAGACCATAAGGAAACCCAAATCTAAACACTTTCCTTGCAATATAGTGCTGAGAAAAAGTAATTGCACCCAACATCTACTGTAAGAAAGCAAGAAAAAAAACTGCTTATACCATCTTCAGAAGCAACAGCAGCAGCTACGCGCTTCCGATAACCGCGATCAGCCACTCACGACATTGTGCTGAATATCGGATCACTCTCTCTTAAAGGACTTAACCTGCCAGTTTAAGGTCCTGCCACAGCTTCTCCATGGGGTTCAAGTTGGGATGTAATACAGATCAATGTATTTTTAAATCAGCGTCTCTATGAGTATGAAACCATTCCATGCCAGTGTCTGTTAAATTCCTGCACAAGCACCTCATTCTGCTTTATGAGGGACTGATCAGTGATCAC
>JBBIGA010000145.1:74868-77368 GCA_037576975.1 Alestes dentex
CACACATGTGATGTGTGTCTGTCTCCTCTGCTGCCGTGTCTCTCGTCTTGTTGTGGTTTCGTGTTTAGATTCCACTCGCGCCAACAGTACCACCTTTTTTATGAAGGGACTATAATAATTGGTTAAGTCACGGAACGCGTGTCAGCGTCAGTCAATCAGAGGCGGAGACTGCATTGTGTACACAAGCAGGCGCACAGAGAGAGAAAAACACACACGACTAGTCGACTTCTCTCAGAGGGCATCGACTTGTGACTCTGAAGTCGACTTTTCTGTTAATCGGAGTGTATAGGTGTGTGTGAGCGTGCATATGTGTGTGTTAGTGATAGATAAGCAGTAAGATTTGAATCATTGCAAGTGGTCCACCAAGCATACCTTTCATTCTTAATAACTGTGTGAGTATAAAGAGTTTAAAGACCCCATATCCTAAATACTATATTTTGATCTGCTATCGACTACCGAACAAGATACTCTAGTAAACTAATGCAGTCTTGTTGTTTGCTAAATTGGAGGTTTGAAATGATACTGAGGTACAGTTTTACCCTTTTTTACCCTAAACAGCTTAGTTATGAAGTTTCTGTGCAGCATTGTAGTGCTTTCACTGGTTCTGCTAGTGCATATTCCTCTTGCTAACAATGCAGGGAAATGTGTGTGTGTGTGTGTGTGTGTGTGTGTGTGTGTGTGTGTGTGTGTGTGTTTGTGTGTGTGTGTGAAGTGGTTGTATAGTTGTCCCAGGGCAGGATTTTAATGATGGAGCTTTTGGGAGTCAGACAGCGGAAGGCTTGAAGGGATGCACGGCTCTCTTGGCCTCTCAGATTAGAGTGTGTGTGTGTGTGTGTGTGGTGGGGGGCCTACTAAGATGTATCTTGGGGGTCATCCTTATTGTACAATTGTGTGTGTGTGTATGTGTGTGTATGTGCTCAGTAGTACACCTCTAGCTGCGTTAGACCCTGAGGGCTGTCTATATTCTTTGTGGATCCACTCTGTCTCACTGTCAATGAGGGGCCGAGGCAGTAGAGCGGCGCAGCGTGAGCGAAACGCAGGCCAAACGCTGGCAAGCCGCCGCAGAATTGTTCACATAGCGCTGCAGGAGCGAGGAAAATGGTATGGAGACACAAGAGATCCACATCAGAATGTTATGTCTTTCTTTAAATGGAACAAGATACCAGTCTATGCAATTTTTTTTCAGTGTTAGCTATATTATTGGATTGTGCTCTGCTTTGGAGCTACTCATTCCCATATGCTGCCCGGCTTTATCAGATGAACGTAAAACAATGTGGAATTGTACAAAAACATCCATACAGTTGAATAGAAACAACACATTTGCATCGAAAGCCACAATCAGTAATCACCACCACAGCCAGCCTAGATTTAGGCCTGAGTTTACTAAGGTGAATGCACAGCGTGGACGGAATGTGATGCTATTTAACAGCTTATGCATTTTCAGTGTTAAAACAGTCTGTAGTACATAAGCGCCCTCAAACATACCTTTTATATGATTAAACAAATAGGTCGATGTTTATTCAACAGAATCTTCATGTTTCAGGTATTTAAACATATTCCACTGCAAAGATTTGGCCGAAGACATAATGGTTAAAATCTTGAAAACCGTCCATTCAAGATTTCTTTTCTCTGTGATATCAAGATCAAGCAAGTTCTCCCACTGGCTAGGACTTTAGTAGCTGGACTGAAGACCTTATGTATTAGATTACCCAACATAATCTGGATGGGACACTTTTCTTGAGAAAGGCAAAGTGTAGTGAGACTGAAAACCAGACTAAAATATAAGGGTGATTTAAATTCAGCATGTATCCTTTATCTGAGCAAGCAGCATTGAAATATGTTTACTTGTTCAATGACCTTTAACATGATGATAGTAAGTCTAGTCAACGAGACAGCTATCTAATAAACATCACTGTAGGCCTTCTGTAAATTCTAGATATGCCATTGATTGTAAATGCAAGTCATCGAAATCACCCCCAGCATAGTCAAAACACTGGAATATCCGAATATACAGTAGATAATCCAAACAAAATGTGTATTTACTTTTTGTGTATGTTTTTTTTTTTTTTCTGTAATTCTAGTATGAATAGCAGGAGGAAATGTATGCAAATTAAAGTGACCATAGCTATGCTACAGTAGTCGGAGTCCATTTTAAGGCCTGTAGTTTTTCTAATAACCCTGTACTTCAGACCTATAACCTCTAATGGGATACTCTGGCCTTAAACTAGCAGTTGATACGTCATATTCTGTAGCACAGCTATGGTAGTCACAATACACAAATATGTCAAATTACAATTGGGAATCCCCCAGAGGGATAAAATAATCCACTGATGAAGAGACTAATAACTGTAAATATTCTGCTCGCGAGCAGTTAAATCTGCTGAGTAAGCAACCCACCCTCTTGCATTCGCCCCGTGTCTTTCTCAAAAGTTCCTCTCACCTTCATGACGCATTCATGAGGGGTCTTTCCCAGTCTGGAAAACCTCACTTTTGAGACTTT
>JBBIGA010000145.1:82368-86499 GCA_037576975.1 Alestes dentex
TCTGAAAGTTTTCCTGGGTTCAAAGATCTGAAAAATTTGGGTATTTTTTGTTCTATGTGGTCATTTGCGTGTTACGGCATTTTTAAAACCCCAGTGGTTCTTATTATTACATGTCTTCGAAATTACAATATCTTTGGTTCTACGTGACACAAGCAAACAAAACTCAGCATGACGTCTTACACCTCAAGCATCAACGCAAACCAGGGGAACTTCCACATAAGGACTTGTTTTGCCATTCGATGACAATTTGTCATTTGTCATGCTTCCAGCACGGATCCGTGCGGCTTGGGTTCTCATGGTTAATGTCGAGCATTTTTGAAGATCCTTAAATTAGCTTTCTCATACTTCTCATAGTATCATGTTCATTCATTCATTTTCTGCTGCTTATCCCAGCAGGAGTGCTGGAGCCTATCCCAGTGTTCATAAGACGAAACTCGGAAAAACTCCTTGGACAGTTTGCGGTTCCATCGCAGCTCAAAGTTTGTTCAAATCTTTCAGAATTTATGGAGGGGCCATAGATCAGTGGGTCGACAAGCCAAAAGAGTGACCAGCCAGGGGGTCAACCAGGTGACCAATGTGACTAGCCTGAGCACAAATAGAGCAACTGTCCGGATGAAGCCAGTGTTGCAACACTGACAATAAAAAATAAGTTATAACGAACTAATTCCAGTCTAAGACCATCATATGGATTATTCAGAGGTAACATGCTATTGGCCTTCGGTCGTAGTAATAAAATTAAAAAAGGCCTGTTGACATTGAAGTGGTTAATAAGACAAGGCAACCAGTCACAAGGCCAGCGGGGTGAGTGTTCAGAGGGTCGGGGAGCGAACAGGGTGACCAACTAGAGGATCAACAGAGTCAACAAAGTGACCATCTAGACGCTAAACAGGGTGACCAGCAAGCGAGCAAACAGAGCAACTGCCTGGACGGCAAATAAGGCAGAGCAAACAGGACAACCGGCCGAAGGGCCAACTAGTGGTGGGTCAACAGGAGACTGTCCAGAGCTAGAGGGCCTGTCTGAAGGGCCAGTGAGGGGGGCCCTGTCTGAAGGACCAGTGAGTTGTCATTGAGGGGGGGGGGCAACCAGGGGGCCGACAGGGACAATGGCTGGAGACTCAGCAGAGTGACCAGTCAGAGGACCGATGAGAGCAGAATAAGCAGCGGGCTCTGGATGAAACCGTAGGTGTGCAGTCACCTGAAGTGGTCGTTTGAAGAGCATCCCTGCAGCTCTGCTCTGTTTTCACAGCTGTGGGAAACTCTCTGGGCAGAGACACACTCGTTTCTATTCATCCCGCTCTCTCACACTTTTTTTTTTTTTTTTGCTGCATGTTTGAGCTCCACTTCGGTGGTGTGGGTCTGTGAGTGGACGCCTCCGTCTGCTCACACTCCGAGAGCTCTCGGGAAACCAGAGAACCGCGCCGAAAAATCTCCGCAGTGCCAAAGAGGCCAAAAGACAAATAAATGCAACATGTTTCACAGTTCATTACTTAGGTGGGCTACTTGACTGGAGACACATAAACCACAGCTCAGGGCTCACACTGCACTGACACACATCCGAGTAATTAAACTAAAGGGATTCCCACCATTCTCACAGAAACTGTAATCAGAGAGAGAGGGAAAGAGAGAGAGAGAGAGAGAGAGAGAGAGAGAGAGAGAGACCGCAAGCCAAGGAATAAGAGAAAGAAAATAAGCAAGAGAATGAGGGAAGTAGGAAAGATTGATTGAGGAATTGAGAGAAGAAAAACGAATGTGAGAATGAGAGGAGGAGAGAGAGTGAAAGAAGGATTGAGAGAGGAAAAGGGAAAAGAGGGATTCCGTGTGAGACTACAGATCCTATTAAAGAAGGAGCCATACCTGCAGCACACAAGTGGTATTTTAGCCATGCTAGGGTCTAGTGTGTGTGTGTGTGTGTGTGTGTGTGTGTGTGTGTGTGTGTGTGTACTGAAAGAAATCCCTGCACCTTTTTTTACCGTATGTTTCCAAAGATTAGTTTATTAAGTAGAAGTATGGAGTATCTGTCCTATAATAGTCATATACCGTAAAACACAAAGCAGTAAAGAGTAAAGGAGGCAGTAAATGTCACCTATAATATCATTTACAAGGTAATTTTGCAGTTGGTTGAACTACTAGATCAGTGTCTATTGAAAGACAAAACAGGGTAAGAGGTGATCTATCAGTAGTTTACACTCTGAGAGGGGAAACGTCTATAAATGCATGTGCATTGAGGTAAAAGCCCAAAATAGCAGCATGTGCCCTTATAAAATCATGAAAATCCATTTTTTAACACCAAAATAGGGGCTGCAATTGTACAAAACATTAGTAAATGTGCCCCTTTATGTTTTTCCAGGTAGTTGTAGGTAGAAGTAACTGAATTTCCCCTCCAAACGAAGTTTATTATAGCATAGTTTCAAAACATACTGTATATATATATAAAATACCTTGGAAAATAGTGTTGTAAAAAGAAAATGAAAAATAATCAAAGAAAAACAAATGCCATAAATGGACTTCAGAGTGAAATGTAGGGAATGGGACTTTTAATCAGCTCCTACTGCATTCACTCACTCACAGCTTCACTTTCCAGAGCTCCTTCTGACATATGGGGCACTTTATAAACCACGTAACTGAGCTCTTCCGCGCTCTGCGAATGTGGCCGGCGCGTATGGAGGAAGTGTGTGGTGGAGCTGAACTCCAGTTCACACCAGCGAGGGAGTTCTTCATCACTCATCCAGAGCGATTAGCCTAAAACCCCCGGACTTCATTAGCCGGGCCTCATACGGGCATTATCGCCAAATTAAAAGCCCATTTGCATAGGTGACAGACTACGCCAAATCACAACTCTAAAATTAGGCTGACCTCAAACAGCCCAAGGTGATGAAAAGGCTCTAATACTAATACGGGGGGAGGGCCGGCGCATCTGGCTGGCCGGAGAAGCCCCGCCTCCCCGCCGCCGTCCCGTTTCCCCTTCAGTGGGAATCCAGGAGTGTTCGGAATTTTCACTTCCTCTTCTTTTGATGCCAACGGCCCTGAATTCCTGAGCTGATTTGGCATTCGTACCTGTTCCCGCTTTTGAAGAAAAGCAGGGAAAAAAAAACAAAAAACATGCCTCCGCTTCATTCCAAAGGATGCTCCTCTCAGAGCTCAGATCACTGATTACATTAGTAATGGATTTGATTCGCCGAGAAATCTGTCCTTTTTTCCCCCTAATTCCACTCAAAAAAGGGGCAAAGAGAGGGAAAAAAAAACGCGTGACAGAAATTGACCTTTTGCGAGAGGCCTGTAATTGAGAGCCTTTTGATAAATGTTACCTTCTCAAATCCTTCGCTCTAATCTCTAAATAATACCCAGACCTTGTTATGTTTCATTATAGATGTTTTGAAGCGATACGGCGGCGAAGGGCTTGGTGACGAGTGCTGCACAGATAACTAATCACCCCCGATTCACAGGTCTTTCCGAGAAAAAAAAAGAGTGTGGGGGGGGGGTTTGCCTTTGATGATTCTGTAATAAAACATTTCACAGTGGCACTGCGAGGTGACTGGCATTTCGAGGCTTGGCCACGACACGTCAGGCCGAAAACAATTTATTACAAACAACAACAAATTAGGGGCAAATATCATGGCGCTTGTTACTGAGACGTGAGTCGATTAAAGGGAGCCTCGTAGGCCTGCTCTGGAATGTAAAGTATTTCCAGTTGGGTCTGATCCCTTACAGGTCGCAGGTACTGGCATCAAGAAAAGCAAAGTGAAAATGATATGAAGTGTTCCTCACTCATAGAGGTGATTTGGTCTAAAGATCAGATTCTGGATTTCAATCTCGACAGCATTACTGGTGACAAGGCATTTGATAGCTTCCCTGCTCTACAGAATGAAAACAGCTGTTTTGCCAGATAACTAATTCTTTGACACTGAAACAGCAATGTCATAATAGTAGCAATAATAATAATTAATATGTTATTTTTCAGTAATTACATGCAAATGGACCTTCGGTCATAGTAGTGTGATTTTTTTTTAATCGCCTTTTAATTGACTCTTGGCATTTCAGGGGTTAATAAGTAAATAAAATAAATAAAATAACATTTCCTAAGTATGTACAATGTACAAGGAGCGTGTGTGTGTGTGTGTGTGTGTGTGTGTG
>JBBIGA010000146.1:28415-42717 GCA_037576975.1 Alestes dentex
GCTCCTTGTGTCTTTACACACTTTGCAGCCTGTCAGTAAAACATTTGTTCACATTTCTTTCATTTAATCTCCTCAGTATGACTAAGATACCACAGTCTGACAGAAAATAGTGTTTTTACCCTAACAGGGTGATTCAAAGCAAAACAGAAAGAAATGAGATGTGGCTTTTGACTTTTGCACAGTACTCTCTCTCTCTCTCTCTCTCTCTCTCTCTCTCTCCGTGCTTGTATAAGTGAAGAGGAGACGCTGAAGGTGATGGAAGGGCATTTTCTACAATTAAATATTGATCAGAAGCGGCTGCTGGTTGCAGGTAGAAGTTAATGTCTCTGCTGCGTGACCTTGTGTGCTGAGCCGCACTTTCGTGTGAACTGTGAGCCGTAGATTTTGCTGAGGAAGAAAAACTGTGTGTGATGACAACATCATAGGAGCTTCTCTGTGGCCCTGTCAATATCCCATTAAACTGGGGGTGGTCTGGGGGGGGGTCACTGACGACATACACACACAGTTTAAAAGTCTTAAATTTGTGCCCTTTTCAGAAAATAAGACACATCATCAATATTATTGTGGACTGGTGTGAGCTAAATCCAGTACATGATGATGAGATGAAGAGAGCAGGTGTTTTGAAACCTGTTGCTCAACTACAAAGTTTCCCAAAAGATTTGAATCTTTCAGGACCGCCGCACTGGTTTAGCTACTAGTCCAGTTTACTCAAATCCATAAAGATGGTGAGGACATCAGAAAACTTAACCTTCCTTCTCTTACCCCCTCCAACCAGGAAGAGGATAAACCCAACAGAGAGCCAACATCTACTGTTTTTATTACGTTTTTTTAAGTATTTTTATTTTGAGATGGACGCTGGACAGCACTGTGTCTCTAAATGATTTAATGAAACACTATTAAGACAGAAAGGCTAAGTAACACTTTCTATTTACTGCAGCATCACTACCAAGCTGCCAGTCTCGATTTCGAGAGCGGAGTTGGTGAGGTTCTTTCGGCTGCATTCACACATTTACATTTGCGGCATTTATCCGACGCTTTTATCCAAAGCGACTTCCATTCCCTAACTACAGGGGACGGTCTCCCTGGAGCAACTTGGGGTTAAGGGTCTTGCTCTAGACCATAAAATTAGTCTAGAATAAAAGTAAGATATAAGATCAATCCAGGGCATGAATTTTTGCAGATTTTTTTGTTAAAGTCAAGGCAGTTCCATTCTCCATGGTGAGCTGGTTCCAGCAGGGGGCAGCATAATGGCTAAATGCCATTTCACCCTGTTTTGATTCTGACCTGGCTCCATTAGTGGACCAGCTCTCGCTCTAAATATATCTAACCATTGAGTGACTTACAAATAATTTGCAAACTCATTTTCAAACTCAGAACTCAGTTCTGTATCTGATTGGAAGCCAGTGTAAGGACCTGAGGTTGGGAGTAATGGGTTCTCTTTTATTGGTTTTTGTTTGAACTCTAGCAGCAGTGTTTTGAATAAGCTATAGCTGTGTTAAGGTCTTTTTGGGGAGGCCAAGGAGAAGAGTCATAACTAATCACAGATGTAATTGTTCCATTCACCTCACAAGTGGGAAATCAGAGCTGGGAATGGAACCGGAGTGGAACCTGTTGTAGTACAACAAGCCAAAAAGCAAGGTTTTAGCATGGTGAGCCTTTGTTATTGAAACCAGTTGATGACGCGTTACACCGTAGCGGCTAAACCTCACCAGTTAAGACATGAGGGTCTTTATTTATTGGTGAGAAGCCGAGCACTTTTTGTTTCTCTGGATCAGTGCCCAAAATGATCTCTTTGTTTTAACTTTCACTAGCCAGCATTACAGAATTAGCATTAGCATTAGTTTGTGTTCTCCTCCAAGTGTTTTGAACTGTCCAGTGATATCGGAGAAGAGTTTGGTGGAGCCTCATGTATCTCGGAGTCTCGGAGGAAGCAAGCGCTAGCCTTCACCCTCCCAGTTAGTTGAAACATGTGATGGGGGGAGACTTAGCGAGCTGGTGGACCTGGACAGTGGAGTAAGAAGAAAGAGTATAAGAGTTCCTCGCTGACCTTCTCACTCAACCAGACATTTCCCTCAGCCAGCCTTTTAAAGATGTTGCTGTCCAGAATTTCTCGTAAGCGCTTAAATGTGTTGGAGACCTGAGGACACTCACCACACCATCTGGTGATAAACATGTTTCATCATAGGACAAAGTAGATCAGTCAGAACAGCACAGATTTTTAGGGACCCTTCAATCTTATAGGTCTTTTCTACTGTCACATGGAACCGTTCCTATATATTACAAATACAGCGAGCCATACCTGAACTGCTCGACGGCAGGGCTGAAAGCGGGCCGCAGCCAAGCTGACTGCAGCACTGCTTTCTGATTGGTCAAAAAATGTTGTCTTGACAACAGACAGACTTGGAAAAAGGCCATGGTTTTTTACTGTCTGCACAGAAAAACAGAAGTACAATCCAACAACTGGGAAGTGGATGAAGTTCAAGCTTGACTCTCTGTTTGGGCTTAAGATCATTTTCAGTGTTAGTTTTCTACGACTCTTAACAAATTTATCTTTAACTCTGTGAGAAACGTGAAGGTGGTCCAGGACGTCACTAACAAGTTCTCTGGGTTCGGTTCTCATCACACGGATAAAGAACGCAGAGAAAACATTCAACACTCAAACAAGACTATAAATAATAAAAGACTACAATAACAAAAGTGGCTCTGACAGAAAAAACTTTCCGACGGTTCGACTCCATGGACACGGTTTTGGGACGAGCGACCATAAACTGTGGAGAGAATTGAGTTACTGGATTGAGATACACTGGAACACCAAAACCTGATACAACTTCAGTACCATCACAATTCAGTTTAGGTACAGAACGGCTCCTGCAGGCTTGCGAAAAAGTGCCTTTAGGGACGCCCGCACTACAGGGTCAAGCTTTCAGACCTGACGGTGCTATAGTGGCTGAAACACTGGCCAGTTGAGCCATCTCCCTCTGTCTATATGATTTCATGATTAGATCTTTTCCTCTTGACACAAAATCGGTGTTAGCTGGACTGCTCAGCATTTTTATACCTCTCTCAGAGCAGGACAGGACGTTAGGCGATTAACTCCATCCTATATCCCAGAGGTCTGGAGGCTCTATTCTTTAATTTTGGATTTTCCTTTGTCACAAAATTTGTTCAGAGTCCACCGTGGCCAGACAGACGTAAGGTGTGTCAGAGTCCAGTACGGGACAGTCTTCACAGTTTCAGTGTCTGTCCGGCTGATTTAACGTTTAAGCCCTTCATGAAAGGTGAAAGACCAAGCAGTGTGGCCACTGGCCCTTTATATTGTTTATTCTCTCATTTATGGATGTCATGTTCTTTATGTGTCGCCACCTGCTGGTTGTACAGAGGATAGAAACCACAGTTACACAACTTTTCTCCGTCTCAACTGAAAGAAAGTCTAGAGCCAGTTATGACCGATTATTATTATTATTATTATTATTATTATTATTATTATTATTATTATAACTAAATATTATTAACTAATATTTAGTTGAAGTAACCCTAGGGTGTGTGTAGTTATTTTGTCTTCTCACAATTTCTAGTGACCTTTTTGATGTTCTTGGGCCTTAAATGCTTTATGTGCTGCTGTGCAAAACTTATGTAACACTTCAGATTGTGTCCATAAATTTACAAGGTCCAGTCACATCACACAGCTCTCATGCCCAAATTTTAGGCCTGACATTTATATTTCATGTCCCACGATATTAAAGGTTAAGAATCAGAATCAGAAAACTTCATTGATCCCGGAGGAAATTGTTTATGTTACGATTGAACAGAGACTCAGAGACACAGAGACAAGAACAATATAAAATATAAAGTCTAAATAAATCCAATAAAAACTCTGTGGAAAATACTTAGTATGAAATAAGAAATATACAATGTACACAAATACTGAGTATAAATACTATAAATGAGTATCTTACAGTGAAGTGAATTACTTGTAACACTAAAAGTGGTTAGGAGTCTGCTATTGCTGTAATACACATCAGTTGTAGATCAGAGATATTGTATCAGTAGTAGATCAGTAATACTGACCAGTAGTAGGTCAGTAATAAGTAGAATATAAGTAATATAAGTAGTGATATTTTACATGGTAAGACTACCACACATAATGATAATACGATTTTGCACATAATGATAATGTTAACCTGGATTTCAACACCCTTATTTGTTTATGTGTGGAAGTAAAGTTCTGTACGTTAAAGACTGAAAGTGTTGGACAAGTTACGTTTGTCACTTTCCCCAATCTGGAATTACTGGTATTTACATTAATGTGCAGTGTTTTATAGTGCTTTACCTTAAATGTCTGTAGGACACAAATGCTGAGTGACTTGTTTATTCTTGTCCAGCACATTTCATTGTAATGTCGACCCTGTGGTAACATACAGATGACTATAAAGATCTAATCTAAAATCTAATCTAGTCACGCTGCTGTCAGTCTGAATAGAGATTTTGTTTTATAGCTTTTTACTCCATTTGAATAATTTTAGCATTTTGGTTAGTGATCATCAGGTCACAAACGAAATCCAAATGAAAATCACATGTGCTTTTTTTTTAATAACAACAACAACAACAATAATCAAGGATGTAACAATGCATCAAAACATGATATAACAATGCAAAAATATGACCATGTGCATCGTGGAGTGTGTTCAGTGTTCAGTGTTTAACTGGTCATGTAGAAATGTTTTTGGTAAATAAACCCACCCAAACCTCATAAGTTAATTTTTTTAAATATTAAATTGAATTAAAAAAAAAGAGCTGATTCATTGATTCTTTAAGCCACATCAGTTAAAACTAATTAAAGAGTTCATATCATGAAAAAACATTTTTCCCTGTATTTAAAAAAAAAAAACTAACTTAATTTACTTTCTTTCAACATGTACTCTTCACTCCCCCATCGGTATCAACTGTATACGGAAACTACATGGCAAAAAAAGCCTGTTTTGGATTAATTGTTTCTGTGATGTCACAAAAACCATCTACACATATCTGCTTAATACTGCTGTTTAGCCCCGCCCACTCTCACTGAAGTTACAAAGAGTGCTTCACTCTGGACTGCTTTTTGAATAAGCCACAATACAGGGCAGCAAAGAGGAAAAGAGGAGAATGATTGTGTGGAAATGAGTTGTGACTGTTTTTTGGAGAGTAAAATCACACAAACGTAAGGAGAAGAAAGAAAATGAGGATTTTGGGATAATTGTAAGGGTGTTTCCATATTTGGTTTTAACTTCAGGACAGTCTAACGTCAGTTCTGTGTCCCCAGTGGAGCTCTAGTATCAGGTGTAGTCTATTGGTCTTTTAGTATTAGTCCCTTTCATCGCCTCTGAAGTGTTTGGACCAGATTCCAGCCAATGAGAACGCAGGATATAAAAACCCCACACAGCCGAAATTGACCAGTCAAAGTGCAGAGTGTGCAAACTTGACTGCGAGGAGTACCGCGCTCCCTCCTCACGAAGAGGGAGGCGACAAAAAGGAGGGAGAGAGAAAAAGAGCAGAGTCTCAATGGTTGCGTCATGTTGTTATGGCAACTACCAGGGTATGATGTAATGGCAGGCAACACTTAACCCAGACCAGTCACAGCTTATCTTCTGTTTTATCCTGCCTGCTTCAATGGTGTGCGTGCATGTATTTGTGTATGTGTGTGTGTGTGTGTGTGTGTGTGTGTGTGTGTGGTAGAGCTGATTGAGGTAACGTGAGGACCAGAGTGAGGAGAGGACGCCGTGTACCCTGCAGCACCCAGTCTAGTCTGCTGGAGTCACGTGCCTGCAAGACTTCAGGCCTTGTTTGGTTGCCGTGCAGACTCTTTAAACACGAGTTGAAGATTCGTCCACGAGTACACTAACGGCATGGACGTTTTTTTGTTTTTGTTTTCTTTTTTGTTTACAGCCTGCCACCACTTTTGGTGCTGCTGCCATCATGTATTTATGAGGTTTACACTACAAACTTGACACACTTAACAAAAAAAATGCAGTTGCCATTTCAGAAAGCCCACGCTTTCATTCAAACCTGTGGACAAGCCCGGTAAAAGTATACGTCTTGTCGCCTGAAATGTGAACAAGTATGCATCCTCAATGGAGAACACACTTAAAAATGGCTTTTTTTCTATTTATTTTTGAGTTTATAAGGAAATACCAAACATCCCATAACTCTTACACAAGCCAGGTTATGTTTTTTTTTTTGTTTTTTTTAATGTAGAAATTAAACACTATTCGTGCATTAAAATGTGCACAAGTCCGCTACTGAGGATGCACGCTAAATGTCATTTGTTCGGGGGTGCCTAAACTTTCGCACACGACTCTATATTAAAAACAGTTCTGCTTGCATCTCCATAGCTCCCCCTGTGACGGCTTGGGAACAGGCTTGACTGCAGTTTCATTGCACTGCGATATTTCAGCTATCACAAAGGCCACGGAAACGTTAAGACGGAAGCTCTGCAAAAGCTCGTGTGAGCTAATCTTATGAAGGAGGACCAATTTGGTCAGACTAGCAGTGCCAGTTTTAGAGCCGTTATCAGATTGAGGGGCTTACAGGCCCAATGATGAAAGATGAGGTAATGCCTGGTCTGCTGTGATTGGCGGATATACTAGTGGTTGTGGATATCAGCGAGCGACGCACTGCCTTTGATTGGCTTTCAGTGGTTGTTTGTTTAATCACACCTACTCCTGGTTAATCCTTCTTCTGGCAGCACAGACGCCTTTGGCAACACCAAACCTACGCTGCATAATGCTAACCTCAACATGAACCCTCTAATCCATTTTTTTCCCCATTTTTGTTCTTTCCCTGCTCCATGTCTCAGAAATCCACATATTTAACAGAATAACAGTTTACAGTTTAAACATGTTGAATCTTGAAAAACTGAAAATTGAAAAGAGCTGCTTTGATTCTTTGTTAAATGCCATGGGAGAACCATTTTTGGTTCCCTAATAAACCTTTCACTTTGTAACTGAGATGTGTGATTATGAAATACATATTTCAGAGAACTTCTTGGAAGAACCCTCAAAGGTGCACATACCTTTAAAAGATTTTTCAGATACATCTCATTTAGGAAAATGGTTCTATGGGGAACTAAAATGGTCCTCCTTTGGCATTGCTCAAAGAACACCTTTTTGATTAAGAGCGTAGGTGTTTTGAAATATTCCCAGATGATTTGTGCAGCTGCTTTTGAGGCAGAATGATTTTCCACCTTGATGATTTTTCTCCACCTTCCTTCCCTCAGGTGTACCCACACCGAGTCCAGAGATCCTGCGGCACACGCTCAACATGCTGGTTCGGGAGCGGAAGATCTACCCCACGCCTGAGGGCTACTGCATCGTTACACCCCAGACCTACTTCATCACCCCCTCCCTCATACGCACCAACAGCAAGTGGTACCACCTGGATGATCGACATCCGGACCGCCAGCAGCAGCAGCAGCAACAACAGCAGCAGCAGCAACAACAACAGCAGCAACAACAACAGCAGCAACAACAGCAACAGTCACAGCAGCAGCAGTGTACATCACCCCAGTCTGGCACAATCACCCCTTCTACAGCTGGTTGCGTGCGGGAAAGGTTAAATCACAAGAACCACTGCGACTCATACAACTCATACCGTGACGAGGTGCCAAGCAATCACACCACACTTCAGAGGAAGTCTCCCAAGGAACCTAAGGGAGAACCCCCATCATACCCTCAGCCCCCACCCCCTCCACCAACCACACAACACCCACCTGATCCAGACAAGACCAGGAGCAACCCTTCCTTCTCTTACAAGACAGACACTCTGACCAAGAAGAAGGAGGGGAGTGCAGGGGGCAGCAGCGAGAGGCAATCCAAGAAGTTTGGGCTAAAGCTTTTCCGACTGAGCTTCAGGAAAGACAAGACGAAGCAGCTGGCGACCTTTTCTGCCCAGTTTCCACCAGAAGAGTGGCCTCTTCGGGATGAGGACACCCCCTCTTCTGCGGCCATCCCTCGTGAGGTGGAAATGGAGATCATCCGACGGATCAACCCAGATCTGACAGTGGAGAATGTGGCACGCCACACAGCTGTGATGAAGCGCTTGGAGGAGGAACGTGCTCAGCGCTGCAAGGCAAATTCGTCTGCACAGCACAGCAGTGCGCGCAGCCGACGCAGCCGGGGTCACCGTCGTGTCCCACATGGCAAATCACGATCCCACAGCAAAACCCGCCAGACCTCTCGTGGAGATCCGTCCGAGGGCTCCAACCTTGATTTGGCTGCTGCAATGGGCCTGGAGAGGGACTACCGCTTCTTCAGCCACTCTCTGGTGCGCTCTCCGAGGGAAGGAATGTACACAGTGGAGCGCAGGAGTGGCGCTGCTTATCTTGTCCACAGCAACCCCAATATTGCAGAGTCCTATTTCCCTGTTACGCCTGAATGGGACGTGTCAGGTGAGCTTGCAAAGAGACGGACAGAGATGCCCTTCCCAGAGCCTTCACGTGGTACCTCGCATTCCAGGGTGCACCGGAGTCACAGCCACACACAGGACCGCAAATCCCGCACTGAGCGGCCAGACAAGGCCAAGGAGAGGTCAAGATCCATGGACAACTCCAAGGGCCCACTGGGAGGCGGAAGTTCCACTCTAGGCACTCCAGAGGAGTATGACCGCAGTCCAGACCATCGGAGTAGATACTATACTGATGACGGGACACTCAGAGCCTCCTCACAAAAATCGTCCCATTATTCACGCATCATGTTCTCCGCTGCTAAGTTCAACTCCGAGATGTCTGTGCCCGATATGGGTAAGATGAGCCTGGACACCCCTCTGGAGCGGAACAAGAGCAGGGACAGCTTGCCGGCCTACAGCGATCTGAAGGCCCTGTCGCCCAAGCCACTTGCGGACGACTACTTCCAGTGCAATACGTCGAATGAAACAATCCTAACTGCCCCGTTGCCGCTGGGCAAAGCCGACCACGACACTTTAACGCCATCGGACGGGATCCGTAAGGGATCACCAGCCGACCGGCAGACGCCGCACCTCACCTCCCCACACCCCATGGATTACAAAGAGGACACCTCCACCAAGGGCCACAACGGCTCAGGTAAACCCACACCCAGCCAGACGCCAGAGCCCATGTCAAATGGACGTTTGATACAGCATCAACACAATGCTGACCCGGGGGGCGGGGGAGGGGTTGGTGTGGGTGGTGGCAGCAGTGGACTGGTTGTGGATAAGAGGAAAGAGATTTTCAGTAAGGACACTTTGTTTAAGCCACCACACAATGTATTGACAATGAGCTATGTGGACAGTGGCTACTCGAAATCAGGCACGTTGCGAAAGACCCCTCACATGAAATCGTCTGAGGTGCTTGACACCCTAGAACCCCAACCACCACCACCTAACTCCACCCCATCACCCGCATCAGCCCCGCCCCCTACAAGTTCAGAACAGGGCGCCCCCTCTGCCTCAGAAGCCACGTTTGACTACTACAACGTGTCAGACGATGATGACGAGGATGAGGTGGAGGATTCTTCCCATAAAGAGGCAGCGCCGGCAGAGGGAAAGGGGAGGGCGGGAGGTGGAGAGGGTGGTGGTGGGGTTGGCGGTGGGGTTGGGGGCGGGACCATGCAGTGGCTGCTGGAGCGGGAGAAGGAGCGCGATCTTCAGAGGAAATTCGAGACCAACCTGACTCTGCTGAGCCCTAAGGAGAACGAGAACACCAGCAGCCAGAAGTCTGCACACTCGGCACGGCTGGACAGCATGGACAGCAGCAGCGTCACCGTAGACAGCGGCTTTAATTCCCCACGGTAAGCAAACACTCACGGTGGACACAGAGGGAACATCCACTATTGTCGGTTCTTGAAGTTGTATGTGCTCTTAACCAGACAATTTCTGCATTTTTGTTCTAAAAAGTATGTTTTAAAACGACTTGTCCCAATCAGAGCTAAAGGATGTCACAGTGTCAAACTATGCACATGATATCCATTCAAGTAAGCATTAAGGGTCGGTTTCCCAGACAGGGATTAAGCCTAGTCCTGGATATGTCCAAGACTAGGCTTGATACCTGTCTGGGAAACCAGCCCTTAAAGTTGCTGGTAGACAAACATATCTTAACTAAACAGGTCTGATTTTGGTCATCTGGACTCTCTTCTCAGTGGTGTAGAACCCAGATTGGGAGCAAAACTGGGATATACCTAGAAAATATTTTCTTTGGAATATGAATATAAATATGTTTAAATATAACCAGTTTTTGGACTCTGGATTAGTATGGGTTTCTTTTCTAAAATCTCTTTACCATTCCCAGCTGTCTGTGCTGTTTTTTTATTCTACACTGTAAACTTTAAACATTACGAACTCATCAGTTTTCAGGTTCAGATTTTTTTAAATCCAAGATTTTCAATACTTTGGTTGCAGACTTGACCACCACTGCTGAGTTATGTATACTGTATATGGAGGCTCCTTTGCTCTCAGAACACATATAAATAAACCAGCATGAAAGCTGTAATGAAATATATTTGTTCTGTTGATATTTATGAGTACTTAAAACATAACAGTAAACAAAACTCTTGTTCAGTATTCAGTATCTGAGCAAAGTGTGTTACCCAATATCCATACTGCTAAGAGTGTGGAACTGCAATGTGGGTCCTTTAAGGGTCACATCCTACAGCTGAAGATCTTTTTACCTAAACTAATGGAGTCTTAATTTAGTTTCTTCATATACTTTCTGAGTGTGGGTTAATTAGTACTTGCCGTGAGTTTGAGGGGCTGATTTATGCCTCTGCACGCATACTAGTACGCAGCAATTTTTCAGCGCTCCGCAGATGACTCATCAAATTAGCAATGATGTCATTCCCTACTGCTTCTGCTCTAGTAAGGTTGTGTGGGACTGATCTG
Organism: Alestes dentex; assembly: GCA_037576975.1. Classification (NCBI taxonomy): domain Eukaryota; kingdom Metazoa; phylum Chordata; class Actinopteri; order Characiformes; family Alestidae; genus Alestes; species Alestes dentex. The sequence goes on from JBBIGA010000146.1 coordinate 39,282, forward strand.
AGGAAGTGCCGCAGTTACAGAGAGAAGAGCATCTCTCTTCCGTTCAGCTTTTTTATTACGCTAGCAAATCGCACGGTACTGCTTACCTCTTCAGCCTCTTCTGCTCTGCGAGATCAAAAGACTCCCACTGTCACATTGTGAGCCGTTCTGTTACACCTTACAGTCCTTATTCTGGTATAAAGACGTACACACAGCGTCCTCTTGATCAGAAACCCTTCCTTCGTAGCTCTAGTTTGCTGAGGTACAGTTACAGACTATAGCCCATCTGTTGATGCACGGATTGTGTTAGCCACAAGGCTGTTTCTAATAAAGTGGCCAGTAAGAAGAAGCACAAGGTGTTTCTCGTAAAGTGGCCAGTGAGTGGAAGCACATGGTGTTTCTAATAAATCGGGCAGTGAGTGGAGCACAAGGGGTGTTTCTAATAAAGTGTCCAGTGAGTTCAAGCACAAAGGGTGTGTCTAAAGGGGTAGTAGTGGCCTAGATGGTAAAAAACTTGCCTGTGAACCCGATGACCACAAAGTTGCAGGTTTGAACCCCCCCGCCCCACTTTCTACCATTGTGTCCTTGAGCAAGACACTTAACTCTCTGTGTCTTAAGGGGGACTGTGGCTCCGGATAAGGGCGTCTGACAAATGCCCCTTTACCTTTAATTAAGTGGCCAGTGAGTGGATGCACTAGTTGTGTCTAATAAAGTGGCCAGTGTGTTGAGCACAAGGGCCAAGGGGTGTTTCTAATAAAGTGGCCAGTGAGTGGAGCACAAGGTGTGTTTCTAATAAAGTGGCCAGCGAGTGGAGCACAAGGTGTGTTTCTACTAAAGTGGCCAGTGAGTGGAAGCACAAGGGGTGTTTCTAATAAAGTGGCCAGTGAGTGGAGCACAAGGGGTGTTTCTAATAAAGTGGCCAGTGTGTGGATGCTCAGGTTGTGTCTAATGAAGTGACCAGATGTTTTTAGTAAAGTGGGCACTCACTACAACAAATACCTACTTTTAATTAGAGTGATTGCGGATTCTTAAGTTTTATTATTATCATTTTTATTCCACCTGTTTTTGGCACTGCTTCTCATCTGAGCTCGTACTGAATTTTAGCAACATTCCAAAGCAACATGTTCTTTAGTATCAGCTATTTTGTGTGTGTATTCAGCTTTTTGATCAGTTGATCAGACTTGGTAATGGACAGTGAGTTAAACGCCCCCCTCCGTGGTTCAGCGGTAAAATGCAGCGCTGAATGAAGAGAATCAGAAAATCGGCAGTTCAATATCCTTCTTTCTCCGTCTTCCTTTTTTTTAACACACTTTTTTTGCCCATAAAACCGGTGTTTGTGTGTCTCCAGTTTTCTAGCAACCACGCACTCACACTTGGCATTTTCTCTCGGAAATGCATCTAGTTTCAATTATGATTCTATTTCTTAAGGGGATATTGACACCAGGATGGGAAAGCTCACTGTCTTTATCTCTCCTCTCCTCTCTCAGCACACGGGAGAGTCTGGCGTCCAACACCTCGAGCATCGTAGAGAGTAACCGGCGGCAGAACCCTGCTCTGAGTCCGGGTCACATGGGCAGCACCAGCATCGGCCCGCCCTTCACCTTCCGCACCATCCCCGAGCCCCCCACCACACAGGCCGAGAAACTGCAGAAATCCCCCAACTGCCTCGCCTCCATCACCAGCGTCTGACACGGGCCTCGGCTGGGCGGGCGCAGAGTCGGGCGAATCTGCAGTGGGTAACAACAACAAAAAACACCAACAAAACATCAACAACAACGGGGGTGTCTGTCAGTGCCGGGGGTGTGTCAAAGGGGTCAACTTGCCCTGAGACAAGCACCTCAAACCACACGGAGACTGTTAAAACCCACAGGTAATGGCTTCCACAGACTGTTCCTACAGCATAAACAAGTCACTGCAAAAAAAGAGAAAAAAAAACAAGAAAGAAAAGAATGAAAAAAAACAGAAAAAAGTTGAAAAAAGGAATTAATCATTATTTATCTTGACAAGCGATTAATCAGGAAATTCTCCACTTTGAATCAACAGTTATTTTCTTAACCCAGGATAGTCTTGAAGTATCTGGTCATTTTCTTTTTGTTGTTGTTTTTGGAGGTTTTTTATTTTTGGGGTTTTTTTTTTTTTTGTTCTTTTTTTGAGTCATTTTTTTAAGTCATGGAAAAGAAATCATCCTGCCGACGGATTAGGATCGACACGAAAGGGATCACGGCTTAAAGAGAGCAGTTGTAAAAGAAATCGAGAATTGTGGCAATGACGTAAGGAAAGCTGGTTAAAAAAAAAAAAGAAACAAAAAAAAAAAATCTCTCATTTGAACAACATTAAATTCATGGTTCATAATGTTGTATAATAAACCCGAAAATAAAGTCATTCCTCATGACAGCATAGCTCTGTTGATAAAAGTAATAAGAACTGGAGTCATACTTTTCATGCTTATAAAAATGAATAGTACTTAGATTGACTTACTCAAAAAAAAGAAAAAGAAAAAAAAAGGAACAAAAGATGTATTCTGAAATTAAAGGATTCATTTAGGGAAAACAAGGACTGTTGTTTATTTTTGTTTGTTTGTTTTATGTTTTTGTTTGTTTGTTTGTTTGTTTGTTTGTTTGTTTTCGGTTAAAACCCAGACAAGGCAAAGCAGATACAAGTGTAATGTGTGTGACTGTACATCACTTAATGAATTTACCGATTTCATTAAAGTTTCTATCTGACATTTAATCTCAGGTCATGAATAGTTGCTCTATTAGGAGGAAATAAAACAAAACAATAATAATTAAAAATTCACCATCATCGGTCAAGCCGGAGTCGGGAGCCACTTCACCATGTCTGCTTTCGGGAGATCAGACAGCAGGTTTGTGAAACAAAAACGAGTTAGTTATGTTTATTCGCACCTTCGTGCAGAAGATCTGGACTCCGCTGGTCCCTTCACTTTATTATTCCTGTATGATGGGATGGTGAGGCGGTTCCTGGCTGCTCGCCCCGGTTCTCGCCGTCGGTTCTCCGTGGGTCTCCAAATGAGAGAAAAGTAGGTGTGGGATGGCGGGAATGTGGGTGTCCTGTTGCTTGATAACACCCAGGACCCATCACCCCTTCGTGGTGGGTCAGTGGAACGTCCTCTTGCTGCTGTGATAGAACTTTTATTTTGAAATGTGTTTTTACTTGATTTGAACCCATAGAGCTCCATTACTCTCTTATATTTAAATACATCAGTGCTGGCCGATGGTCAAGCTTGGGTATTAGAGAGTATTACATTTTTCAAAATTCCCCTATAATTAATATGTAAGCAGAGAGGTTCAGAGTTTCAGAAAAGTCAGTGGAGGTGAGTGGAACCAGGCGTCTGCCTCTAAGAGCTTCCTCACAGAAACTTATTCTATCAGATGGTTCTGGTTGCGCCGCCTGACGCCTGAGACGTTGTTCTACCAGAGTTCTGAGAAGATTTTGGTCC
>JBBIGA010000146.1:73336-85859 GCA_037576975.1 Alestes dentex
AAATTCAAGGTATCAGCCTTTGTTTAGTTTAATTGTCATGTTGACTGTTAATATTACAGAGAACTTTAATAAAAGTTCTCGACTTCGACTATCTTGATGGATAAGTCGACTTGAAAAAATCTGAAGTCGTTAATGCCCTAATATGCGTGTGTGTGTCGTTATTGGTCTTTTAGGATATATAGGGTTCTTAAAAATTTGAACATTATATATAAATACGTTCTCTTAGATGTCAGTTCAAATTTTAACTGCAAACTTCTTTAACAACTTTAACCAAACACAACAAATCCAGTGGCATTTTGCCTTCTCATACTAGATTAATTCAGTGATATTTATTATTTGTTTTTGTTTAGGCAGGACTGAGTGCGGAAAGGATTTTTTAGGATTGCCTGGTGATAAGGTTTCGGTAATAACAGAGAGTCAGGTAATAACGTGTAGCCCCTCAGTCACCGTGTAGCCCCTCAGTCAGGGAGGTTCAGTAAGGAGAGTGTGGCTCTTTAGAGGTGAGGATGGAAGTTAACTGGCTCTCAGCATCGTTAAAGCTGGATGAAGTGGATGGAGGAGTTAATTGAAGGCGTTGGGATTTTGTCCCTGTTCGACAGCACCTCCTAGTGGACATGACCGGTCAGACAAGTTCCACCACTGTCCCAGGAATGAAAGACTCCAGCATTACAAACGAAACTTTATTATCATACCACTTTAAAAAACAACACAAAACAAGGCATGTATTTACAACATGTTCTGATGTTCTTCCTTCCTGCTTTAATCCTTAAATATATACATATATGTACATGAAATATGTACAAGACGTTTCAGATGGGGAGGGGAAGCTTACCACACCAAAAAACAAGGACAACAATACTAGCATTAACAGAAAGAATCAGATATAACTCTGTAATGTACACAGCAAGTGTAGACAGAACTGAAGACAACACATTACACTAAGGATAATAGGGACTGTTAAATAATTCAAGTATAAGCTGAGGTGTTAAGTGTGGTTACGTGTTTCTAATGAGAAAGTTTTCATCGTATAAACAGTTTTGACTGATAAACACACAAATATAAGTAAAGCTCGACTAGTCAATCGCAGTTAAGCCATGTTTACAAAGCCATGTGCACCTACAAAATGTCCTGTTGGAAAGTCCAAGCTGTTAGAACCGAGTCCGACCCACACAATGTAGGCGAAATGTTCTGGTGTGGAAACGCTGGGTTTAATGTGTCAGAAACTACTAAGAAAAGTAGTGGAACGTACAAAAGTAAAAGACTGAGCTGCAGCGCTTCTCAAATTAAAAGCTGAAATGCTGGCTGGGCAAGTTGGCCACATCCACCTTTTTTCCTAAATAAAAGTAGTAAAGCCAAGTCCAAATCCCACTAATGAAGAGGAAGCGTGTATAAAATATTTGACCTCCATCTCCCTCTGGAATACATTCATTTTTTCCTTCTTCTGTAGAGGTCAAAGGACTTTTGTGTACATTATTTAAAAAAAAAAACACTTTGGCACTGCGTGGTGGAGCCAAATTTACAAGAAACTTCGGTCTGTTTCAGTCTGAGCTCAGAGAGGCTGCAGGTCCTCCCTGGCTTTTTTGGATGAGCTGAAAAGAAAGCGATGTCCTGCCAGACTGAAGGTAGGCCAGCTTGGGCAATTTCAGCTGTTTGATAGGTTGAAATGAAATGAATTGTGGTTTTTCTTTGGGCCGGTGCGTCACCAAGCTATAAATGCCTGCAAGGCACGCAAAACACAAACTGCCAGCTGACACTTTTATCCCACAGTAAAAAAAATCTGGGTTAAAAGTGTTTTGCTTTACGTTCTTTTTCTGTCTGAGTGTACACTGACGGCAGACAGCCAGACACGGCTCACCTGGGACCGGCACAATTTAAACTTTAAATAGTCGTTCAAAATTGTTAATGGCTTTGATGACCTTGGGGAAACATGCTGTCACTGACGGAACACAACCTCCTCTCTCCAGAACCACTTTTCGGAAGAGGGATGAAACTTTTAATATAAAGTAAGCCAGCATTCGAACTGGTCAAACCATCATGAACTACGTTTTGGTGAAGGACAGCTTGGGGATTCAAATGCAAAAGAGATATAAAGTTAAAAGGTTTCAGTCCAAGAGCAACGACATGAACATTAGTGTTGTTTCTTCTGTAACAGGAACATGTGAAATGATCATGAAAACTACAGACGTGTTTATGGTTCGAAGGCTCGTGGGTCAGGGTAGCATCTGAAGCACCTTTCCAGGAGTCTGAAAGCATCAGGTCATGTTATCATGTGAACCAAAAGTACCATTTCCATCTCTTCTTTACAGAACGAGTTAAAAAAAAGAGTTCTTCTGTGTTAAAAAAAAGCTTTTGTTTTGTTTAAACGTCAATCTCCATCAATGTGCCACTTCTTCAACACTTCTGTCCAAGCCTTACTTTGGCAATGAAACAAAGGTGTCTGCTGATTGTACATGAAAGAGGCTACACTTTAAATTTACAGCTTTAGTCTGGTACGAAGGATGGGGTCCTTTCCTGTCAAAAAGGAATTGTATGAAAATGCAACGCAGAAATCCTAATTTTAGTCAAGATAAATCCATAAACACAGTCATAAATCTGTAACATGACACAAATTTCTTGCATGTGCTTTTCTTGTAGCGTTTGCAATTTGCATTTTAAAATCTAAATGATTTACAGATCACCACTTTAGGTAGTGAAAAGAAAAGGTTAATCTATAAATTGCGATTCATTGACACATTTTAAAGCCTAAGTCAGGATCAGCAGGTGTAATATCACCCCTGAAATTGATCACCCTTGCAGATTTATAATTTGCGAGTCATAAAATTACGATCTCATCACTGCATTCACGTACGGTTCTTTTTGACAGGAAATTAGCTCCATAAAAAAGTCCTCACATTCTCGTCCCGCTACCCTTCTCCTCCGTTCCGGCTCCTGACTGGCCGCCTCAGCAGACGGACAGGGTGGGGGGACTCTGTCTCTGCTGGGTTTTCTTCAGCAGCTGGATGCGGTTGTGACAGTAGAACTTGATGGCCCGCCAGTCGCGGTGGTTGGTGACCAGCAGGGGGCACTGCTCCAGGCACCGTTCACAGTCGGCTTTAGCAGGAACTCGCAGCTCCATAATGTTCCGCACCAGGTGGGCCTCCACGGCCGCACGCTCCGCTTCAGACCAGGGACGCTTCAGAACACCCCGCTTACCTGAGAGAGAGAGAGAGAGGGAGAGGGAGAGGGAGAGAGGGAGAGAGGGGGAGGGAGAGAGAAAGAGAGAGAGGAAGAGAGAGGGAGAGAGAGAGACAGAGAGATGGTGAGAGAGAGGGAGGGAGAGAGGGAGGAGAGAGAAAGAGAGACAGAGAGAGAGGGAGAAAGAGAGATGGGGGAGATAGAGAAGGAGAGAGGGGGGGAGAGAGATAGAGAGAGAGATAGAGAGGAAGAAAGAGAGAGAGAGGGGGGAGAGAGATAGAGAGAGAGATAGAGAGGGAGAGAGAGAGAGAGAGAGAGCATGTTAATCATTGCTCATGTGCAAACACATCACTTATAGACTGAAAGTGGACTGTTTAAAAAAAATGCGCACACATGGCCATGATCTTACACAGCAGTGAGGGTCTTAGTGGTCAAGTTAATAATTAGTCACTAATATGCATGCACACACACACACACACACCTGGTTTGGGCTGACCAGAGCCCCTCTTGCGGTTGGGCGAGAAAGGAGAGACATTCATCTTCTTGGGACGAGGGGGCTTGTTGTTAGTGGTGCTCTTTTTTATCATGATGGAGGCCGATTCATTCTTTTCTTTTTCATCTTGCTCTCCTTCTGATTCCTCTGACAGAGAGTCGGCAGAGTTCCCCGACATCACTGCAGAGACAGGTACAGAGATGGAATATCTGAATGAGCACAAAACCCTACTACATTTGTTACATCTTTAACTGCTGTACTTCTGTCATGGATCTTATTGTGCAGTATCTACTGTAAACTGTTTGGTAACTACTACATATTTATGTTTATTTATATATATATAAAAGGTGGTAATGTGTTAACAAATATTTCATATTTTGCACTTCTTGATTACAAACACTCACCGTCCAACTCCAAGCAAATATGATGGAGGCTCATGCCCCGGAACAGAACGCCATCCCTCTCCCCACAAAGGACCACTCGCCCAATCAGGCCCATCAGGCCTGGATCCTGACCAATGGTAGCGCAGCTCTGGGTCACATGGTACTCCTTCTGCAGGAAGCTCTCCAGGCGCTGTGTGGCGGCTCCGCGCTGGCCTTCCTCTTCTCCCTCACTCAGCAGAAGCAGTTGGGTCAGAATGGCCACTTGCCTACGCACGCGTGTCTGCGTGAGCGCCCGCGGGTGGCGAGTGCCGCTGGATTTGGCCAAACTCCGGAGCAGATCTGTGCCCCGCAGAGGAGTGGCGGGGGAATGATACGGCCGGGCGAAAACGAAGGGGTTCTGGGGGTCCACTCCGACTCCAGGTCGTGTCTGCAGGAGAAGCTCCAGGCAGGCCTCAGAGTGGGGGGGCAGAATCAGGGGCTGGACACGCCCCCTTTTGCCCTGGACGCCCACACGTGGCAGGTGGGGCAATACAAGGCGCTCAAAGGGGGACAGCGAAGCCTCGAGTGGGGTCAGAGCTGGCGGGGCTCCAGGGGGCACTGAGATGGGGCTGTGCGGGGTAACCCGGGCCTGGTACTCAGAGATGGTGAGTTTGGACACCTCACACTCGCGGCGGCGGTTGTAGAGGATGAGCAGAGCCAGGCTGGAGTGGCAGAGCAGACGCCAAGCCTCGGCCGACTGAGGAGAGCGCGAGAGCGAGATGAAGGCGGAGTGCTGAAGACGCCGAAGGTACAGAACCAGAGACGAGAGGGAGGACAGGAGGGGGAGCATGTGGGGCCGACGAGAACTGGAAGAGAGAGAGAGAGAGAGAGAGAGAGAGAGAGAGAGAGAGAGAGAGAGGTATGGTTAAAAGAGCAGACGGAGAAGAACAAAGGAAGACAGCAAGCAAGAATCACAGGTAATTATATGCATGGTTAGTCCCATCAGAAATGTGCTGTTGTAGAGAAGTATTTGGTCACTTTTTAAATATTAATCCTATTTTTTTACATTACCCTGCGAGTTCATATTCATATATGGTACATATTCAGGTGGGAGCTAAGATAGATGGTACAACTTCCATCTTCTAGTTTGGTTTTTTATACTGTCTGTGACTGACCGTCTCATCTTGGTAAAACCTGATTCATAGTGATGAAAACTTCCTGTGTCTAGTGTGAATGCGACTCTTTCATGTAGTAAGAGATAGTGCTTCTTGTTTATGGAGCAATGGGCACTGCAACTGCAGAGCGCTCCTCTAGTCTGTGTATATAAACTGTTAAAGTTCTGTAACAGAACATTTTGTAACAGCTTCACGTCCAGCGGCACGTCCCCAGCTGGCCCAGTCACCGGACTACTGACCCTGGGCTTCCCCCTGCTCTTACTTTCCTACTTGGTTTCTCCCAGTTCGGTCCTTCTCTTCTCCTGTCTTTTTAAGCCCAGCTCGACCTGAAACGCACTGTCCGCTCACCTTTGTGTTTAGTGAGCTGCTGAGTGTCCTTGTCCTGTGTTTCTACTCTTTTTTCAGCTCTGATTGTTTTGGATGACTATGCCTGTCTCACTTTCTGACTTTAGAGTTGCGTTCACACAAATGGAGGTTTGCTGCTCACTGGACATCTACTCTGGTTTTATTTTGCCTAATTTGAGGAACAGCATGCCTCAGGTCCAGGAACTTTACCAACAGACTAAACTGTATCCACCTTGTCGTGAGTCAGAGCTGTGTTTGTCATCTCATCCTCCTTTGTTCTATTTCTCACCATTTTTATCAAATAAAAGTTGTGTTAGTACTGACTCCTGCAAGTGTGTTTCCCCTGCTTCTGCCCCACACAATCATGACACAGTCACACCTGAGCAATCTAAACTGAGGACACCTTCTCTCAGGTTGCTGTTTTTTGTCTACCTGAGAAATGCGTCCTGCTTCGTTTTAAGAGTTTTAAAAGGCTTCATTTGACTGCCAACTGAAACAGTCTGCGCTTTTACCTGGACAGGTCGCTCTTGTCCTCAGCTCCGCTGTCTTCATCTCTCTCATAGTTCTCCTCGTCTTCCACCTTTGGTTGATGTATCTCTGCCTCCTTCACTGCTTCCACAAACAGTGCCATGGGAACGACCTCTTCTTTGGGTTTCTCCACCATCTCTATCTCTTCTTTCTCTTTCTTCACTTTCCGTCCCACCTTTCGGGCAGGAGTCACGGGGGTAGGGGGGCTTCTCTTCAACACAGATACTGGAACGCCTCCTCTGCGGGGTGGGGTTACTGGCGGAGGGGCGGGGCTCTTGCGGGAGGGGCTGGAGAGGGCTGGACTCCTTCTGGCTGAAGGAGATGAAGGGGGTGGGGACTGCGGCACTGCTATTACAACGCCGTGCCCGGGTATTTCTTTATGACAGCGATGGTGCACGGATGAAGGGGAGGAGGAGGATGAAGGCAGGGAGGCATGCAGATGTGGCAGGTGAGCAGAAGCATGAGCTCGCTCCATGGCGGCTCGTACATCTGGCTGGTGGGCGTGGTGCTTCTCCAGGTGGCGCGGGAGTGAACGGTAGTGTCGTCCACAGTACACACAGCACTGCTTTTGTACCATTACACTAACTCCCCTACCTGCTGCTACACTAACAGCGCCGCCTGCGACCCCCGCCGGAGCAGGGCACTTAAACACCGGCCGCGAGGGGGCAGCAGGCTGCGGGGGGGTGGAAGGGAGTGAGTGGGGCAGTGTGGGGGGGCGTCCTGGTGGCCGCTGAGGAGGTTTCTTCTTCCCGTTAGCATTAACCATAGGAGAGGACACTGCTGATTTGCGCTTTTTGCGGCGGCGAGGCATCCGGTTGCGCGCCTCACTGCTCGGATCATCTGAGTCGCGGTCAGAGTCGCTGGGCTCAGAGTGAGAGATTGCGGAGGACGAGGGAGAGAGGGACCAGGACGGGGTGACATAATCTGACAGAGAAACCGGTCCGGACTCATCCTCCTAGAGAGAGAGAAAAAGAAAAAAGAAATACACAAAAAAATACATGTGTAACAACATATATATCTTACTACAGTAAATATTATATTCATTATTATGATTATTACTGTGGTTATTGTTTTTATTGTAAGAGAAAAAAACAAGAGACACTGAAGACAGAGACAGCATTAGAGAGAAACAGAAATACGCAGCGCCCTCCAGAATTATTAGCACTCCTATTTAATATGACTGAAAAAAAGCTAGTGAAAAATGATAAATTAAGAAACTATATCAACCCATATGAGCCCATTACCACAAAAAAGTCAAGGGTGATAAAAAAAATAAAAAAACGTGATGTAATTACTGACAGTCCCTCATTTTGTATTTTGTGCAACCCCTGACAGAGCACACTCAAGAATACAGAAGATGGGACTTTCCGCTGTTCCTCAATACAGAGATGTAACAGATCTTGCAGAGTCCTGGTTGTTCTCGAGTGAACTCCCTTCCTGAGCTCAATACACAGGTGTTCAGCTGGATTTAGTACCGGGGACTAGGACAGGCATGGCAAAAGCTGTATTTTGTGTTCATTTTACCGTTTTTGAGTATATTTTGATATGTGCTCTGGATTTAAAATCACCTGATGCCGTGTATCAGAATAAAACTACAAGGGCCTTTTGGTGGAAAAACAGCTCCACATCTTCACAGATCCTCCACCACATTTAACGCTTGATATTAGGTGCTTTTCTTGGTGCTTCGTCTTTATTTCTACACCAAACCCTTTGACTTTTTGACTGAGTTTGGAGTCGAAGAGTTCAGACTTTCTTTGGTCCACAGCCTTTCCCTTGTGTGTGAATTTGACCGATTTGATTACAAAATAATAAAATCAGAGTATTATTTTAACTTAATCAGAATTGCTAAATAAGCAATTTCCTCTGGGATTAAGTTTTCTGATTCTGATTTTGATTCTGAATACTTCTGTGCAAAGAGCAGCTGTTTAATTAGCTTAATAGCGACATTTATGAATAGTTTTTGTTATTAAATCCTTTAGGACTGAAAATGTTACCACATTTACAGTTATTCTGGGACATTAAACTGCCCGTGGCCCTGTTTTGTTTTTTTCCTTTTGCCCCTGGATATTTTTTGACACTGTGTGCACTGATTGTGCAACATACACCAGTGTGTATGTAAAGCTCATCATGACACCATGACACCAAGTTTTTTATGTGCACTGAGAAGTAAACCAATAAATTTACCTTCTTAATGTTCTCGTGGTCAGAGTGGCAATCGAATCCAGCAGGAGGCACCGTGCCATGAAAGCCCTGCAGAGGAGTAGGACAAGTCTGTCACACACTAGTCAATCATTCACCCGCAACAGTCACACTAATCTCTACACACCCGTGCGTACACACCCGTGCACATTCTCACATGTACAAACAGAAATGCACACACACAAACACACACACACACACACACACAGACCAACTGGCTGAACAGCTAGAACAACCCATTCATTACGTAATGGCATACAATTTAACTAGGAAAATTAAAAACTCCTTAACATTTAGTAATGACAGTTTAGGGACTTAAACGTAAACAGACTGCTATTAAAATTCCTAATTGCTACCAGAGCAATAAAGTTGTGGCTAAAAACTCCTATGCGTTCCCACTGGGTTCCTTATCAGTCCTGTCTGAGTACAGACCTCATTCTAGTTTACAGAATACCAGTCCCTATTTGCTAAACCCTTAAACAAACATTCACATCCCGAGATGCAACTGAAACACATAATAACATGTAAATATATGTATTATTGCCACTATTCATGACTTAGTTCTGACCACACAGTCTTGATCTGGTTGTAAAGCAGTTCACCTGTGTTGTTATAACGGATAACAGCACATCCTTCTCAGCACACCTGTATCATTCCACTGACCACTGGTCGCTAGGTAACAACCATGGTCACTCTAAGCTGCTGGAACTACTTTTTTTGCAGAGCAATTTATATATTTATATTCATACATTAGGCCTGCACAGTATATAATCTATTAATCATTATCACTGGCCTCTGTAATACTGATATCACAGAAGGTTGCAACATGCCAAAAATGCCAGTCACAGTATTTCTGTCAGGGCAACCAATCAAAGGACTTCATGTAATCCAACAAAAGTCCAATTTTTAAATGTGTTGATTTTGTGACATCACGAAAACTGATTTGAAAATTGACTTGTTTTGTAGCTTATTTTCCATATATGGACTGTATGGATGGGGGAGTAAAAGTACCACTGGAAACAATCTTTTTCAGACTTTTAAGGCTTTTTAATTCCAGAAAACTGATGATACGGGCTCTTTAATATCTTGAAAGGCATCGCAATCACAATATGTTGCAGTATTTGAAGAAGAATAAAAATGTGCTGTTTATAAAGTAGATGGATAAGTGGTAAAACCTGAGGAGAGCAAACACACACACACACACACACACACACACACACACACAAATATCCTCTCTTCAACCAAGCTCCCATGCACGCACACACACACACACACACACACACACCCCTCCCCCTATATATATATATATATATATATATATAGTTCAAAAACTCTTTGCCTTGCTTTACAAAGTCCTTGTATGAAACGTGTATGGGCTGCTTTACTGTGTACCAGAACATGCTCCCTCTAGTGTTCCACGGCTTAATTATTGATCTCTCACATCTGAGCACAACAAACACCCCACATACAAAAAATAAAACTACAGTATTTCGGATATTTACAATAGTACATATTCTAAAAGTGTGACTGATTACAAGATAACAAACTCTGTTTAAGACCAAGAAAAGGTCAGTTCAGTGTAAAGATGTAGCAGATATTGCCATGGTTACACTCACCATGGCATTTTCTCCCCACTCCGTCAAACTGTAGTCAACGGTGATCTCCTCGCCCTTAGTGATGTCGCGGATCGCTATGACGACCAGACGCACTTGATTGCCACAGTGCACTTCTCGAATGCGGCAGTTTGGAGGGGGGGGATACAGGACCGGGGCTCTCCCAGTACTGGACCCTTCCTCCGCCATTTCACCAGAACTGAGAGAGAGAGACAGAAAGGGAAAGAGAGAGAGAGACAAAAAGAGGGGGCAGAATGAGAGAGAGAGAGAGAGAGAGAAAGAGGAGGCAGAATGAGAGAGAGAGAGACAGAAAGAGGAGGCAGAATGAGAGAGAGAAAGGAGAGAGAGATAAGCATACACACAGTACACTGTAGTTGTACAGTATACGTAACTCAGTTTTTAAAGTTATACTTAATTATGAATTTTTCATACCCTCTGATTCAATATTGTCCCTTTTTTATTTTTGTGCCATTTAAAAATCGAAGCTGCCCTTTACATTCTCGCTTTGTCAAATAAACACAAATCCCTAGATAATATAAATTTAAAGTACACTGTCTGTTCTACTCGCAAATTTACTGGGTTCATGCATAAAGATGAAAAAAAAAACACAATCGGATCTTTACAGTCACTATCAAAATTTCACAATGAGTGACCCAAGAGAAATGGTCCAAAAATAATCCCCAAAATCAGTAAAGAATGTGTTTTTCTTCTGAGATACATACTTTTTGTCTGACAACAATGTGTGTGTCTGTAAAATTATGTCCTGTTTTCAGTTCCAGTTTTTGTGTGCATCATTGAACAATCTTTATTGAGCACATACGTGAGAAGCTCACGGTGTGTCACGGTATCTGATTGTATTTGAAAGAAACTGAAACAGAAAATATGGTAAAAACATATAGCAGGGAACACAGTTCTGATAAGAAACTCTCGCATGACCTGCTCTACTGGTGACCACACTAACAGGATAATGGTTTATAATATTCAAAATGAGGTGATAGAATATTTATGAAGCCCCTAAAACATCTATCGTATCATATTGTTAGCTAAACACGTCAAAACGGCGAAGGCTGAAGCGTAACTGCAAACATTCCTGAACTTTTTAAAGCCAGTTTGGAAAAAAATATAAACTTCTGTTTGCTCGGCACTAACATTCCTGCATTCCGTTTCTAAATTCCTTCTTTGCTTGAACTGTGTTTGATAAAGCTGTGAGTTAGTTTTCACTCACAAAAGAGGAAAATAGTTTTGTTAAAGCTTGGAGATTAACATATGCTGTTTATTAATGTGTATTTACTTACAACGGAAAATCTGTGGTGGAAAATCAAAAATCGCAGATTTGATAATCCATATGGAGCAGCGTGTGTTGATTTAAAATAAAATAAGATTAATAAATCCTCAGTTAGCTCTAATCTTATTTGTCCTTGCTGGTGCAGCCCATCACTTTATTTATTGTTTAATTAGGCCTGTCACTGTTATTCCATAAACAACCGATTGCAATAATTTAAGATAATCAGTTATTTAAGCTGATCGTACTCTTTTGATTATTTTAATGTATCATGCTGGATTGAGGAAAATCCATGTAGATAAAGGAAAACGGAACATGCGAAGAAAGTGATGTTTGTTTATTTGAGCTCAAGGTGCGGTTGTCTTTATTGTCTTTTATTTGGTTGCGATTGAGTTACTATATAGAAAGATACGCTGTTATAGATCAGTTAGAGTCAGTTCAGTTCAGAGATCAGTTAGTAAGAGTCCTCAGATCAGTGTTATAGAAAGTCAAACTGGCCACTTTTGGTTTTATTTTAAAAGTTAAACTGTTAATTATAATTATTTATGTGCCAACTTTCAAGAGTACAACTGGGCTAGGTATATGGCAAAAAAATGGAATTCCCAGAAATGATGTGTTTAATCACAGGTATTTCAACACACAAATCTGTGAAACCTTGATATTGGCAGATTTTATCAGATAAATGGTTTATCGGCTGGTTTTACATTCAGTTTCAGTTGGATGTATTAATTATAGTTACCATATTAAAGTGATATATACAGTAATTATTGTTGTTTCTGTATGTTTCAATGTGTTCATTTCTTTTTTACTTTAGTTGGATTAATGCCCTTCACAGGATAAATGAAAATGAACTGGGCTCCACGTAGCCAGTCATGTATCTGCATTTACACGCTGAACATTTTGGTCATCAACTGAACAATATGGCCCCATGAAAAAAACTCAAAACTGTATATAGAACATATACACAATTCTATCACCGTATCTTTTCTGCACTAAATATACACACACGCATAAACACACACAGACACACATACACACATACCACCTGCACAAATACACACTGCAACACACACTGAGACAGAGCCACACAGACACACATTCCATCATTGGCCCAAAGATAATAAACACATTGCAATAAACACACACAGCCTGCATTCCAGTAATCCCCCACCTCCACACACACACACACACACACACACACACACACACAACCCCCCAACTCTCTCTCGCTCATGCACACGCGCAAACACACACACACACACACACACACACACACACACACACACACCCACACACACGCTCACATGCCCACATATCTCCCAAACCACACAAACAAGTACTCACTATCTCTC
>JBBIGA010000146.1:97299-107901 GCA_037576975.1 Alestes dentex
TATATATATATATACATTTTGGGTGTCGTTCAGAAAAGTGTCTCGTCCAGAAAAGTGATTGAAAGAGTTTTTTTTTTTATTACTCTTATTTTGAAAGTTGTTTTTTCTGTGCTCGACCGCTTCACCTTAGTTTAACAGTGACTCACTACTGAACACAGACTGTTGCTGCTGCTCCCTGATAAAAGAAATATGTTTCTGCTGCTCCCTCATAAAAGAAAAATGTTTCTGCTGGTTTCTGTTCAGAAAAAAAGAAAAATGTGAACTTGCTGTTGCTCGGAAGGAGCCTGATATTCTATTCTGATCATGGCTCTGGACCATCGTTGCCATGTTCTGATTATTTGTGCTGCCTTGTCCAAAAATGCTTCATTTAAGTTTATACAGTTTATAGTCAGTTTATAACACTGATAATGATGAGAAATAGACAGCTATAATGGTGATGAAGCTATAATGGTTCCGACCCCGTGCTCTGGACTCTGAGTGTAACTTATTCTTCTATACCAAACTAGATCAAATATGAACGCCCTGCAGTGGTAAATAGCTTTGGTTTTATATTTGATTTGATTACATTAATATTTAGGTTGAGATTTACAGAAATATTTGAACTGTAATTGTTTGACTGTGTTTAAGGGCCACTGCTGTTAAAAAGCTCATTATTAGTTTAAAGTGTTTAAAATGTTATTGCACTTTTGTTCATACAGCAGAACTTTTAAAATAAAAGTGCACAATACACTACTTTTGAATTAATTATTGAATTTAGTGTATAACAATGTGATTAATTGTGATTAATTGCTGAAAAATCATACGATTATTTGTGATTAAAAATGTTACTTATTGCCCAGCATTACTATATACATATAGTGTGTGTGTGTCTGTGTATAGAGAACTAGTTAATAATTATGTCAATCACATTTGGATCAATGCAGTATTAATAGTCATTAGCATTAATGTGTTGTTGAATTAATACTTCGCTGAACTTGAGGCGGATGCAGTTCCGCTCCGGTCCTCTTGGGCGCGCGTGTGTGCTGTCCGGCTGCAAAGCGGAGGAGAAGAAGCGCGTCCGGAGTGTTTTATTTTTGTTTTTATGTGTTTTTGTGTTTATTGTCGGGTTTTTCCGGGTTTGGACCGGATTTTAACGGTCAGAGGCTCTGATCGGAGTTTATTAAACGCAACCCGAGTGTGATGTTCTCTCTCAGAGGCCCCGGGAGGAGTTAAAGCTGAGTTATGGAGGAGAAATCTCTGGTCTGTTACGGAGCTTCAGAATCGGAGGAGGAACAGGAACCCAACTCAGAGTGAGACACACACTTTACTCTCTCTAAACTCACAATTAACATCACTCTACCACACCCTCACACCCAGTATTCTCTCTAAACTCAATATTAACATCACTCTCCAACACCTACCACACACTCACACTCAGTATTCTCTGTAAACTCACTGTGAACACCACACCTACCACACACTCACACTCAAAATTCTCTCTAAACTCACTGTCAACACCACTTTACCACACCTACCACATACACACGCTCAGTATTCTCTCTAAACTCACTATTAATATCACTTTACCACACATACCACACACACACACATTCAGAATTTTGTCTAAACGTACTGTTAACATCACTCTACCACACCTACCACACACTCACACTCAGTATTCTCTATATACTCACTGTAAACATCACGCTACCACACCTACCACACACTCTCACTCAGTATTCTCTATAAGCTCACTGTAAACATCACACAACCACACCGACCACACACTCACACTCAGTATTCTCTCTAAACTCACTCTTAACATCACTCTCAGTGTTTCTGACAGGGTCACCAATCACAGAATGTGGAGATATATTTAAATGTGTTGGTTTTAATGGCCAAAATTATTTTACTGCTGAATTACATTAATGCACTGATTCTTCCGAACGCTCAGTAACTGTTACCTGGAGCTGTGATTGGTCACTCTGTCAGAAACTCTGAGATTGATTAGAGGCTCATTTGCATATCGCAGCCTTCTGTGATCTCAGTACCACAAAGACCAAAATCCTGATGATTAACAGACATACTGTACATTGAGTTTATGAAATTTATATGATATTGAACCCTAGTCACCAGAGCTTAGTCCCGCCTGTTTTAACACCTGAACGTGTCTGTGCAGGTCGGAGGAGGAGAAAGAGACACAGGGGGGTGGAGACAGTAAAACTCGGAACTTCCTGCTTGAGTCGGGCTCAGCTTCCGAGTCCAGCTCTGAGTCCGAGCAGGAGGAGGAGCAGGACGAAGCTGCTGAAACGGTTTCTCCCGTAGGTTTGGACTTGTCCTCAGAGACTGTGCTTCCTCCACCCTTCAGCCCCTCCTCTCATAAACTGCCCCCCCCTCCTCTGGGGGGGTCCGGCTTGGGTGGCAGCAGTGTGTTTGCGAACCCATTTAAAGAGAGAGCGGAGGAGCGGCTGAACGCCCTACAGAAACACGTTCCGCTCACGCTGCAGGCGCGGCCCTCACACATCGGCGGGAGGAGGGTGTGTGTGGCATACAGGAAAGACGGGCGCTGCCGTTTTGGAATCCGCTGTAAGTTTGCCCACGACAGCGACTTGCAGAGCAGCACGGGCCCCCCCACCGACCCGGCCGGCTCCGAAAATGGCCCGCAGGACCAAACCCAGCCCAGCCCCGCCCCTTCACATGGCCCCGACTCAGAGAGAGGCGAGGAAGAGGAGGAAGAGAGTCGTAAGAGGAAGAAGCACAGAGTCGGACTCTGTGACTCTCTCGTACCCCCCAAACGGGCGTTGAAACAGTTCGCCATGCAAAAGAACAAAATGTAATACTGACCTTCTGGGAACTGGGACAGTATACTTACACACCCAGTAACCAGTTTTAGTTACATGGCCATTTTATCAGAAACACCTACCATATAGGTGCACTTTATGGGTTTAAAATTACCAACTGTCGCCCAGCTGTTGATCAGACCCTCCCTTTCTGTCATTGGAAAGGACCATTATAGACCCATCATGGTCCGAATATATAAAAAAAACTTTTATTTATTACGTTGGTTTTCAGGTCTTTTTAGTGCTCTAAACAACAAAAACACTTCACGAGCAAAGACCTTGAAAAATACAGTGATGTTGCTATATACTAGGACTGCAGAGTGTGTCATCTGTTCATCGTTATTATGATATTGGTCTCTGTAATACTGAGATCACAGAAGGCTGCAATGTGCAAATGAGCCTCTAATCAATCACAGTGTTTCTGACAGGGTGACCAATCACAGCTCCAGGTGAGTTACTGGGTGTTCGGATGAATCGAAGTCTTCATGTAATCCAACAAAAGTCTCATTTTTAACCATTAAAGGTGTTGGAAAATTGGTGGGCGGAGCCAAAATGCTGTAGTCAGAATAAGGAGATAGATTTAAAAATGATGATATTGGCCCTTTAATATATTAGAGCCATCGCAAAGACAATATGTAGCAGTAAAATTACAATACTGATATTTTGTCCATATCATGCAGCCCTACTGTATAGAAAATAGTAAACATTTTTGAAGACCTTTTTTGAAGGCTACGAGATGAAATAAAAGCAACCCCTGGTGAATAAATTGTTACACCTTTTCCAGCTGTATTTGAAGAGGCTATAATTGTGGCTTCTATAGCAACATCTGAGGTTTCACCTGACTATGCTGCTTCCTATCAGATATATACTGTAGTAATGAAAATACTTCAAATTATTTGAAATTTTTAAGTGTTAAATTGCTATTGGGGTCACCCCTATGGGGTAGTTCATAATCACAATGTCTAATATGAGATATTAATAGTTAGTGGGCCATTCTTAGCACTGCAGCGACACTGTAAACATTCACTGGCCACTTTAACAGTCTACAGTTAAGAGACTGTCCATTAATGCAGTCTGGTCCATCCCAGTGTCTGGTCTGCAGTGGTCCTGTGATGCTCCCCTTCCAGTGAGAGTGCAAACATGAGGTACATTCAGTGAAAGCTACAAAGTTCACCTCTGTGTAACTATAGATCTGTGTTAAACACACCTGTGTGCAGTATGGCTGCATAATATGGACAGAATAACAGTATTGTGATTTTACTGCTGCATATTGTGATTGTGATACCTTTGAGTATATTAAAGGACCCACATTATTTTCTGGAATTAAGAATAAGTTTCAAGTTCGTAAATATTTCCTTTCCTGTTCACACAGTCCAAATATAGAAACTAAGCTGAAAAAGCAGCCTGTATTATTCAGCCTACAGCAGTTTAGCCCCGCCCATTCATGCCAAAGTTCTAAAGTGTTTCACCCCAACCTGTCTTTTGAGTCAGGTGCCAATCAGAAATAAGATCATTTACATGTATCAGTCTTAACGGCACAGTTACACGTGTAATTCTGTGGCTGAAAAATGGTAATGTAATAATGAATTCTGAAATAATTTTGGTTCATCAAAGCATCAAACATCAGAGAAAAATGAAACGATTGTAGAAAACGGGCCCTTTAAAAACACCTCAGCCAAACAGCATCTTTAATGTTTAAAGATTAAAAAAGGGGTTGCTTTTATCTCATCTTGTAGCTTATGCCTTCACAAAATGTTTTAAATGTTTACTATTCAGTATTGCAATTTTACTGCTACATAGTGTGTTTGTGATGGCTCTATTATATTAAAGGGCCAATATTGTTACTTTCTTGAAATTGAAAAGGCTTAAAGTCTGTAAATATTGGTATGTTCCCTCCTCCTATCCATAGTCCATATATGAAAAATTACCTACAGAAACAGCCTGTTTTTAAAAAGTCTTTGTGATGTCATATAACCAACACATTTAAATATATTCCCTTAATCTGACTACAGCAGTTTAGAGCCACCCACTCATGCACCAATACACCTTTAACGGTTAGACCTAGACTTTTCAGGATTTCATGAAGACCTCGATTCATCAGAACACCCAGTAACTCACCTGGCACTGTGATTGGTCACCCTGTCAGAAACACTGTGATTGGTAAGAGGCTCATTTGCATATTGCAGCCTTCTGATTGACAGACGATACTATCGTACTGCCTTACTATGCAGGTTTTCAAAGGGGCAGCTCGGTGAAGAATGTCCACATTCCCTTTACTTACAGAGAGAGAGACTGAAGACGAGGAGTGTAGTAATGTTTATTGAACTTGTTTTGTAAGACTGAAACTTACCAAATGTTAAAATATCATAGGCAGTTTTTTTTGTAGAGCCCTGGTTAAGCCGGGAGAGTTCCAGCAGAGGACCGGTGAAGAATTCTGCCACTAGTGCACTTGTGTTTACATCGTTTAACAGACACTTTTATCTAAAGCAACATAAGTATCACTGAACTATAGTGTTGGGAGTCTTGCCCACTGACTCTTACTGATGTGGTGCGTCACACGCTCTCCTGCTTATCATCCACTACACTAGCCCACCACTCGCAATACACACTGCTGTGTGTGCGGTCACGGATTCCTCACCAGGCCTCTGCAGCAGCTCTGTACTGTTCACCTTTTCTTCAGGTGAATCTAAAGACAATAAGGCATCAGCAGTGCTGAGTGTTGTTCGTCATCTAGAAAGTCTGTTTGAATATAAATACCTTTTAGCTGCTGAGTTTGTGTGTGTGTAGTTCACCACTGTCTAATTAAAAAGGATTCGATTCTGGGTTTTGGGTTTTTTCTTTCCTGCAAAAAGAACTCTCACACTAGAGACTGACAATTTGTCTTATGGACAGGTCCAGGATCAGGTTCACCACATAAAGAACAAAATGTCTCGCTTCAATAAATACCCCCCGGATGGTTAACTATAAAACACTATACTTCTATTAGTGGCCTGATAAGAGTATATGTATGTGGGTGCAGTGTTTAAGAGAGATTTAAAAAAAAAAAGAAAAATCTGGTGATCAAAGCATCTGCAACTAAAACACACTGACACATGAAAAAAAAAAATCAAAAAAGTAATATCTGAAGGACTAAAACTGTATTATGTACAAAAAGCAACAACGACAAGAACTCAAAACACGACGTTCTTTCCCTGATTACATACACTTCTACAAACCTACCAAAAGTTTATGTGAATACATACAATATATTTATCATCCTATATATTTCACTTTTGTTTGGGAGGTTTTAAGCAGGAGGCTGAAATGGGCCAGGCAGTCCTCTCACTTTCCTCCATTATAATAATAATAATAACAATAATAATAATTACTATTATAACAGGGTGAACTTCATTTCGCTACATCAGTCCGTGCTGGATCTGCCCGTCTGAGGTGTCCGTCATGACTTGCTCCTGACTGTCTCCACCTGCCTCCCAAACCCCACCCACATTCCCGTTCTCTCCAGGGCCGTTTCCTTCCCAGATGGCTCCGCCCTGTCTCGCCTCTCTCGGGGCAATGGGCGGAGCTTGGGGAGGAGAAGAAGCAGATGATGATGGAGGAGGAGGTTCTGTGGAGAAACCCAGAGTTCCTCTGCAGTCAGAAGAGGCGGTTACAGGCAGGTTCTGCGTGAGAACTGGGCCTGCGGGGGCGGGGCTAGGGTTAGGATTGGGGGCTCTAGCCAGGGCTTGGCTTTGCTGCGGGATCTGCTGGGCCACGGAGAGCAGAGGCAACTGCTGGATCTGCTGCTGATGCGGTGGAACCGCCCTGAAGGTCATGTGAAGGATCTGCGGCTGCGAGGAATACGGCTGCACCGGTAGAGGCTGCACCAGTGCGGCCTGCTGGGCGACCGCGGTGGCTTGAAGGGGCAGCTGCTGGACCTGGGGCTGCTGCTGCTGGGAGACAGCGGTGGAGACGAAATGCAGCGGCAGGGCCTGCAGGCTGTGCGTGGTGGTTGGGTGTGACGAGGTAGTTCCGCTACCCAGCTCCTCCTCCGTAGTGGGCAGGGCCAGAGTAACAGGAACCTGTATGTTATGGAGGGAATGGTCTGGGTCCACCACCACCACGGGGCCCACGTGGCCCACCTGTGCCAGAGAACCCACCTGGCTCACCGGCACCTGCACCGAGCCCACCTGCATCTCCTGGATCTGCTCTGTCCGCAGGGGCCCCGTGGAGGCCTCCAGCAAAGCTCCCGGCGTGGTGATGAGGGCGCCGGCGTTCGCCGCCAAAGCCTCCGCGATCAGAACCTCTGGGTGGCTCTTGGCCTTGTGCGCCACCACGCTGTCCTTCTTCTCAAACTTCTTTCCACAGATGCTGCAGGAGAACTGGTAGGAGGCGTCCGCGTCGTGCTTCTTCATGTGCCAGTTCAGGGACGCCTTCTGGCGGCAGGTGAAGCCACAAATCTCACACCTGGGAGGAGAAGGGGAAGAGAGAGTTAAGTTTGGACACTAAATACTATTTACATCACAAAGCCTGAATGTTACACCATACAAGTCTCTCCCTCTCTCTTTCCCAAATGTCTAACCTGGGAATGAACACAGATAAATATTCAGATCTTTAATTGATCAATATTCGGCCCCTGTTCATCCAATGGAAAAGTTGTATATGAGCACAAAACACTGGATCATAATGTACATGTCAGAGTTGGGACAGTGCCAATGTCTCAAACGGCCTCGAAGGAGATGCAGCGCTAAAAACACGTAGAATGAAAATAAAACTTAAGAAAAGTAATGTGTCTGCTCAATCACTAGCACCACTATAATCAACCGGGCCAGGGAGCCCTAGGGTGGGCTGGGAGGATGTTTGACACTAGAACGTTACCAAAACCACAGCAAAAAAAAAATTATGTGTAACAAAATAAATCAATGTTATAAAATACCTTTTGAGAAACCGAACTCTTCTTCCATTCTGTACTTAAACATTTTGACTATTTGTCCCCCCCCCCGATGGCAAACACAAGTATGTTGTATTTTCTATTTATAATATGAATTGAATCCCTGTCCATGGTTTGAAAATGTATTAATTAGAAGATAATAAAATACTCACTGCAGAGGTTTTTCTCCCGTGTGGATCATGCGGTGAACGGCCAGGTTATGGGAGCTTTTAAAAGCTCGAGCGCAGAACTCGCAGATGTAGTCTCTCTGATCTGTCACACACACACACACACACACACACACGCGCAGGTTCACCATTAATTCACCACCAAGCAGCAACACGTTCAAACTTCATACAGCTACAACTGGATAAAATACGCAGCCTTTAAACAGCTGTTTAATTTACATGTATCCTAACAGCCTTCTGTGTGTGTGTGTGTGTGTGTGTGTGTGTGTTTGTGTGTACCTGTGTGGTGTTTGGCATGGCGCAGTAACTGTTTCTGGAGCCGGAACAGTCTGCCGCAGGACGGGTGCGGACACACGTACTTCTTCTTCATTAAGTGCTGGTATTTAATGTGATGCTGAGAGACAGAGGAGGACGAAAGGTGAGTTTAGAGGAAGGATGAAGAGTCTAAACACTCAGATTAAGGGACAGAACTGGCCCTGCTGAACTGAATGTCATGTATCTATGTTCTTCCCAGATGTTCACTGTGAGTTCGGTTAATTCTGCTCAACCGTCTCCTGAAACATCAAAATGTATGGCTTCAAAATAAACCGTCACCCAGATAAGGCCGGTACAGACTGGGTCCTGATACAAACCTGCAGGTACCGTGGGTGGGCCAGAACCGTCCCACAGCCCTCCATCTCACAGCGGACGTACTGCACCGGAGGCTTCTTCCTGCAGGACAGGACAGAGGGGTGATCTCAGATCAGTCACTCAATCAGTTATTTTATCTTTCTTATACAGCATTACTTGAATTTTGCCTTAATTATAGTCTGAATCCTGTCAGTTTTCATCAGTCCTTTGAGACTCTGTCCACTTCAGCCCACTCTCCCTCAGACTGGAGGAGGATTTCAGACGGTCAGAACGAGAGCTGGGACTGAGGACCTTGATCATAACATCCCAGTGTTCCATCAAATCTGCCGTCAACAGTCACACTGTGGGCATGTGAGTGGCCCTTTCACACCTTTCCCAGGTATTTTGCTAAATGCCAGCTGAAATCCCAGTAAAGCTGGCAGGGCAACCAACCAGACCCAGTACAAAACCCAGGAAATCCCCGAAAGTCCAAGCTCAGGAGTATTTTCAACTCTCACCTATTCCTATTAGTTAGTTACGAGGAAACAAGGCACTTTTTCTCTCCACGAGAGCTTCTGCCAAGTGTCATAAATGCAATGCTTTTCAAGGAAAAAAAAAACAAAACAAAAAAAAAAATGTATGTGATTCACAAAATGTATGTGATTCACAAATAAAGCTGCTGAGAATATCATCAACTGTTTGCTGGCAGATTATATATTTATTAATGCTGGGCAACGATTAAAATTTTAAATCGCGATGAATCGCATGGTTTTCTGCGATTATCACATTGTTAAATTCAAAAGTAGTGTACTGTGCACTTTTATTTTTAACGTATTGCTGTATGAACAAAAGCACAACATTTGGTTTGCAAACACTTTAAATTAATAAGGAGCTTTTTAACAGCCATGTTCCAGTTACACAGTTACAGTTAAAATATTTCTGTAAATCTCAACTTAAACATTAATGTAATCAAATCAAACATAAAAACAAAGCTACTTTCCACTGCAGAACATTCACGTTTTATCTAGTTTATTATAGAAAAACAAGTTCCCCTCAGAGTCCAGAGCATTATAGCAGCTGCAAAGGGGACAAACTCCGTATGAAAGTCTCTGTATCTGAATGCAGTGTCAAGGTCCCTGTTGGTTTTATGGTCAGGTGTCCCAATACTTTTTACCATATAACGAACAAAAGTATTGGGACACCCGACCTCCGCAAATACCAGCTGAGACGTAAAGCTGCATGCTGTGCGCACTCACGAGCCCAAAAAAGCAATGAACTTTCAAAATGAATGGATTTTTTAAAAACGCGCTAACCTGCGATAAAATAAATGTCGGCGTTTAGCAAATAATGCATTAACGCGATAATGCGTTAGTGTGCCCAGCCCTAATACATATATCATATACTGTATAAATGAACATGTGCATCATTTAAAAAGAAACTCCACCAGTCAGTGCTAAGACGTAAACTTGGTTATGTGGTGTGAAACACTGTTCAGAACTCTTCACAGTGCAGGTGAATGGAACCAGAAGTCCGTCTCTAAAAGGTCCTCACAGAATGTTATTCTATGAATTGATCATGGTTGCACAATGTTGTTCTACCAGAGTTCTGAGAAGATTCTGGATTTGTGTTGGAGACGTCTGGTTCCATTCACCAACACTGGAAAGAGATCTGCAGAATCTGTTGATAAACCTGTGGAATTCCCCGTTACCTGCTGCGTGAGTGAATGACGTCTGAACAGCGGTTATCCCACGCTCTGCGTTAAAAGAGCTCGCGTGTTCTGCTTGTACATGAAGCACAAAGTGGGCTGGAATTTACACAGGAACTGACGTAATGCCAACCTGACAGGACTGGAGCTGTTATTAGGAGACGGCTCAGAAGGTAATAGAGAAGAAATGAAGCTTGTGGAAAATCTTTTGTGCGGGAGCTTATGTTGTGGGAGTGTTCTGATCTGAAGGTGGTGATTTAACTACATCGATTATGGAATGATGGAAATGATTGTTATCTGGACACACCTTCTCATTCAACAATTTCCTTTGTTTTTATTATTGGCTACATTGTAGATTAATACTGAAAACATCAC
>JBBIGA010000146.1:117183-136560 GCA_037576975.1 Alestes dentex
TGTGTGTATGTGTCTGTGTGTGTGTGTGTGTGTGTATGTGTCTGTGTGTGTGTGCGTGTGTATGTGTCTGTGTGTGTGTGTGTGTGTGTGTGTGTGTGTGTGTTCTCTCTCCCCCCATCCAAAGACTTTTGTCTCTGAAAGCGGATCAGAGAGTCGATGTTGGAAAGTTTGTGTTGAAGAAGGCGGTGGGTTTTTTTCGGGGGGTGTGTGTGTGTGATTTGTCCGGATCAGGCGTGTACAGCGTGTCCGAGTTTTCATCAGTTCTCCTTCCAGCTGAGCTAATCCTCTAAAGATCCCCTCCTCCTCCTTTTCTCCTCCTTTTCTTTTTAAAAGTGACGCTCTAATCGCTTTTCTGTGAGTGTGAGAGTGGAGAGGGGGAGGATAAGGTGGGGGGGGGGGGTTCAGGCATTAGTCTAAATGATAACAGGGAGAAAAAAAAAACACCTATCGCGCCGACGCTGAAGCCACAGCGCGGCCAAGGAGCAAATTGTGAGCACATGTTGACGCACCTTTGTGAAGCCTCGCCAGGCGGGAGTGATATAGGAGGGAGAAAAGAAAGATAACCCGGAGAACGCTCCAACACACACGCCGTTTCTCACACACGTGTCCACGTCCGCGCCCGCGTCCTCGTCCGCCTCACATCTGCCTCCCAGACCGGCAGGACAGAGGCAGAGCATAAAAGAAACGGAGGGAAAAATCTGTAGTTTAGCACCAACGAGGGAAAATACAAAGAAACCGGGGGGGGGGAGTCAGTACTTTTGCACAAAACTGTATGTGTCCAAAATACACACATGTTCCCCCCAAACTCTCTTCCTCCTTCACACTCAAACAGTCTGCGCCTTTAAGACTGACATGTAAATGAGCTCTGCTCCGATTGGCCGCCCCGTTCTGAGCCTGATTCGGACATCGTTTCTTTGTGACATCACAAAAGCAGTGAATTCCCCTTTTGGCAGGAGGTTTCAGTAGAGACCAGCAGAGGAACCAGACCAGAACCTCCGAACCGTCCAAGTCCCTCTGTAAAGACGGAGCATGTTCTCACTGAGTACCGCAGTCCTTAAAGGGACCAGATCGTACGTTTTAGATTTCATTAACTATCATATTTCATCATTTTTATGGATCCAAAAAGTGCATCACTCTTGGTTTCTGCCATGAGTGTAGAGGTTCTCTGGAGGGAGCCGGATTAGGGCGACAGACCCCAGGCCGGCGTCTCCGGCAGCCCTGATGAGCCCCCCCAATTGCTACAACCCCCTTTAATTGAATAACATCTGTAAGGACAAAGTCGCGCGGCCCCGCTCCAGGTTATAATAAGAAATATGAATGTTCGCAGAGGGCCATGTGTGGACTTTATTGGGCAACACCTGGTTAGAACGTCAGCCTCTCCTTTTTTTCCTCCTCCAGTTTCAGTAACGCAGCCGTTATATGGAAAACAGGCTCCGCAGGCTTGGCACGGACCCGCAGGCCTCCACCCCCCCTCCATCCCTCTCTCTCTCTCGACCTCAGGGAGGAGGAGTAGTCGTACATGGCCGTTCTTCATCCAGGGGTTCTGGACTCGCTCGTCTTCCGTTCTCCGTGCGCTCGGGCCTCCGTGGGCGCAGCCCGGCTCCTCCAGAATCTCGGGGACGTTTCTGGACGCTAGTATTTCTTTATTTATTCATTTGTTTGTGCATGTATTCATTTATGTACCTGCTTTTATATTACACACTCAGTTTGGTGGGTTGTGTTTCTCCCGAATACAAATACGCCTGCAACAGTTTGCATTATTATCTAAGTAGGCATAAGTTTACACCCCCTCTGGAGGGGGCGGCACTTCAGCGCGACATTCTTCTGCAGATTTTAGTGCACAAAATCTGTTCCTTTGAAAATAATAAAACTGTACAAGCCGTAGCTTTCATAAATTATGTTCTATTTTGAATTAATGTTTGCGTACAGAATCATATACAGTAAACCCCGCTAATTTACGGCTTTAGTCATTCGCAGATTATTTGCGAATTCGCAGATTATTCGCAGAACCGCACTAATAATTGTTCGCGGAAAGTGCAGATTTCCTCCTTTTTTTCACTTTTTTTGTGCCAGTAAATAATTTTTCATGCCTTTTAGAGCTAAATTATTAAAACATATATAATTTACTAATTTTGTAACATAAATATTATTGGAAATTCAGTCACATTTCCATATAAAAAATATCTATAAATGTTTTGTTACTGATGAGAGAAACACAAAGAAAGGCGTCTTGGGATGGTGAAATACCGCTGTACTCAGAGACGAGAGGTTTGAAAATAGCCAATCCGAGAGCGTTATTTATTTCTCCTTGCTGCTGATTGGCTGCTGCCCTGTGACGCTGCAGTCCAGAATTTCCCCCGCGGTGCGTCTCCAGTGTTCTCCTGTTTTTCATTTTGTTCTTCTGAAAGCCCTGTATTTTTATTACTGTGAATTAAATTAATTTATTACTGTGTTTACCTGCTTATACCAAAGAAAACGCGCTGCATGAATTACAGTCCAGTCTATTCAGGGGCAACATCGGTATTTACATTCTAGCACTGCAGGAGTTCAGTGTAAACTGTACACAAAGGTAAACCGGATACGGGTTTACCTTTACATTTTCTTTAAGGGTAATGAGTTTAAAATGAAATTAAAGAGTTTTGGGAGCATATTTACACTATAAAAATCTGCATTTTAGGCATTTTTTAACCACATCACATAGTTGTGTTTTTTTCAAAATTCACCAGTGCTCTGGAAATGTTACCCCCGTGAGTTTAAGGGTTCTACTGTAATTGCAATGAGGGGTGGGGTCACACGGCCCTCCAGTTGATTTAGGCAAGGTGCCAGCGCAGTTTTGGAGCGTCGTCGGGCGTGAGTCCGGGCCTTCCCCCTCTCTGGACTGTCAGAGCGGCTGCGGTCCCCGGCCAGGCTCTCAGAAGTCATGGCTCGAGGCGCTAGGCTTTGCTGGCTTCACCCCCTACGGAAAGCCTCAGCGCGTCCCTGCTAAATTATTCAGTGGTCGAAAGAAAGAGAGAAAAAAGAAGAAGAAGAGCAGGGAGGAAGCAGAGGGTTCAAGCCCAGCTCAGATCACAGGGGGACTTCTGCTTAACCCTCCTTGAAGTGGTGAACACAGTGATGGAGGGATAGAGGGGTCTTCTCCGGGGTCTGGGACGGATAAAGAGCAGCAGGATCAATAAGGGGATCCCTGTTCGGTCCGCGGGGACGCAGGGGATTTCTGATCAGAGCGTTTCCCAGGACTGCGGAGTGGCCGGTGCGAGCCGGATTCACTCCAAATAATGCGGCACAAGCTCTTCAGGCACTCGGCGCTCGTCTCTGGAGTCGCTTCTGCAGTAGATCAGACCCAGCTCTGGTCCTGGAGGCCTGACGTCCTCCTTAGACACACTCAGTGAACCTGCCACGAGCAGGAGAGCCGGACAGGGTGCGTCTGAGCAGGTAAAGGACCTGACTGAACCTTCAGGACCGCAGCTGGGCACCCCCTGCCACAGAAGAACCACTTCTGGTTTCCTAAAGAACCACGTAGCAAGAAAAAAGACTTTTAAAGTCGAATAACCTTTAGTGTCCATGCCTTCTTCCTACAGCCTTCACATTATGTGGAGGTTCTCTAAACTTTAAATGTTTGTGAGGAAACATACACTGAAAGGGAACCTAAAGTGGTCCTTCTGCTGCAGCTCATGAAGAACACACCTCTGAAGAACCACGAAGTGAAAGACTTTGGGTGAGTCTTCAGCGTTTCTGGCACCTCTGCAGAGTCGAAAATGTATTTTTAGGTTTTATTGATGCCATAAACATTGAAATGGAGGCCAGATTCACTCCAGATTCAGTCTTAACCCTTAGTGTGAAACTTTATGGACACATTTTACACCCTTAAAACACAAAATGCCACCAGTTAGTTCTGATTTATGGACTGGTTTCGGGCGCCCTCTGGTCCAGACTTTATATTTATGGCACTTTTCGATAACGCAAAGGTGATCCGGGACATCACTAACAAGTTAAAAAATCAAACAAGACTATAAATAATAAAAGACCACAATAACAAAAGCGGCTCTGACAGAAAAACTCTCCGCCGGTTCGACTCCATGGACACGGTTTTGGGACGAGCGGCCATAAACTGTGGAGAGAATTGAGTCAGAAACTCCGTTACCGGACTGAGATACACTGGAACATCAAAACCTGATACAACTTCAGTACCAGCACAGTACAGTTTAGATACAGAACGGTTCTGTAGACCTGTGGAGAAGTGTGTTTAGTCTCTCTTTTTGAGCGGTGAGGCCACCGCGGCGTGTTTTTGCCCCATAATGACGGCCGGGGGGTGTTAATACGATGTCAGGCTAATTGCGTAATTGTGTGCTTTGTTTGGTTGACAGCGACGGTGCAGGAGGGCCGTTTCCGCTCACGGGCATAACTCACGGGGCCCGAAGCCCACGGTGCCATTAGGGGGGCCGCCCGGAGCGGCGGGAGATGAATACGCCCGTCACGGGGTCCATTCCGGGGTGACACAGTGGCACCTCGCGCGGATAGAGTGGACGCCGCGACGTAATTATTAGCTAATCGTCATTAACCTCACAAACAGCACCTCCGTACAGGAGTCCGGGACTCGGGGAGGAATAATGACAAGCTAATCCGTCTTAGAGCTGGGGGGGGCGCGTGGGGGGGCAGTAATGAGGTTTCTGAGGGAGGGGAAGGGGGGCGGGGGGGTCGAATATCTGCAGAATGCATAGAAAGAGGCCGCATTAAGCTAATTGGGAGATGAGTGCCTCGCTGTAAAAGTGCTTCTAATGGCAGGTTTGTTGCTCTCTTGCTAATGCAGGAGTGGGTCGGGCGGCGAGGACACGGCGACTGATTTGTGTGTGCGGACGCAGTCATATTTCACACACACACACACACACACACACACACACACACACACACACATCTCCAGCTCTGTTTAACCCCTTCTCTGACCTCACCTCACCTCAGAGGTCGGAGTGTTTTCTGCTCTGTGGCTTAAACACTTACATTTTTTCACTAAAACTGAGGGAATATTTTATTACCATCTAAATTTGGGCTAAAAATGTATGTCATTTCCCAGAAAAGTCGGACCCAAACCTGTTCATGCATGAAAACGTTTCATTTAAATATACATGTGTGAGTAATCAATGAAATAATTACAGTAAAATAACATTATTTTTCATTTTGTTTGTGAAAAGTGCAGTAACACTGCATATAAATGACAAACAAATATGTTGTTATTGATTTAATTATGTGATTACAGTCTGGTTTTGCTGTAAAAAAAAAAAAACCTGATTCCCTTATTTGTAATTATTTATATCACAGCAAACAGATAAAAGTCTATTCAGCTGTGTAATGAAACACATATTAATGATGTAACTACAGTCTTGTTTTGCTGTAAAAAAAAACCATTTTTTAAAATGCAAACAAACTTAAAAAAGTAGAATCGAAACCTGTCCGTACAAAATGAAAATCAAATATAATTTTGTAATTGATTTGTAATTAACTGTGTAATTACAGTCTTGTTTTACTGTAAAAAACAAAACAAAACAAAACAAACATAATATTTTTGTAAATATTTGATCTTTGAAAGAAACCCAGAATAAAAGTGTGGACAGGACTGAAAAGAAACATCAAGGCCGGTATGTAATGAGTGATGTAATTAATGTAATTATTTAATTGTGGTGTTGAAGGTATTTGGGTCGGTTTCTGGCGCTGAAGGAGTGGGTCGGTTCAGAGCAGAGCCTGAGCTCCTGACTCCTCTTTGTTCTGCGTGTGGTTGGAGTGTAATGAGCCTCGGGTCGTGGAGCTCCGGGGGTTTAAACCTGGTCCGTGTCCAGCGGGACGTTTCCTGCGTCGGAAAGCGATCCCTGTGAAAGGTGGAGCGGCGGCTGGATGGCGGTAATGAAGGTTCCTGGACGAAACCAGAGCTGAACTCCAGTCAAGCCTGTCCCCCTCCGAGCCGCTCGCCATGTTGTGGTCGCGGCTCACGCAAAGCTTGAGTTTCTCCCTGCGTGTTTGGAGCCGGGCTCGGGCCGGGCCGTCCTGGAAGTGTGTGTTTGTGCAGCCCCTCCGACGCGGAGCAGCCTGTGACCTGTACCGTGACAGCTGGCTGGCCCCGCCGGCTCTAACCAGCTCCATTTGGTAAACATTACGGCCCGAGCCGTCGCCCCGGCCGCCCCGCTCTGATTGGACGGCGGGGGGAGGGGGGGAAAATATGAGATAAGCTTTATAAGTGATACTTGGCCGTGTCAGGTTTGTTTGAAAAGCGGGGCTGAGTTGCGGCTAAGGTCACCGACTCTGAATTCAGTGTAAATAGCTCGGTTTTTAAAATAACGACGTTCCTCTGGACGTCCGCTGACAGTTTCCAAGAGCTCTGGCTGCAGTCAGGGAGGAAAATAGCGTGACTCCTTCATCCCCGGCTGAGCGCCAGGCCGTCCGGACCCTGCAGCCAGAACGACATAATTAGTGACCTCCTCCAAAAGTGCTGCGGCACTTTGACATCACTTTACCTTCACACGCCTCAACGCTTTCAGAGGAGAGTACTAATGCAGATTTAGGCAGGAAAATTGACACCCCAGCACATATTAAAAAAAAAAGTCCTACTTGTGTGGTATATTAATGTGGCATTGGGTGGATACTGGCAGACGTCGTGGCTGGTTAGTGTGGTGGTTCCAGGCAGGAACTGTTGGATCAGATATCCTGTACCATCCTGAAACATCCTGTGGGAGTAAAATATCCTCCATTACATATTCATCTAAAACTGAGGTTTCTTTTATTTTAAAAATGAGATGCAACATGTAAAAACTAAGGTAGACATAGGTTTAATTTATTTTGAGTGTTGCAACCCTGACCATGTTTTTGAACAAGGCACAATACAGGACAGCCAATCAGAGCAGAGTCCATTTACATATATCGGTCTTAAAGACGCAGTAACAGAAACTGTTGAAACGCTGTTTTATGCATCATTAATTTTTTCTGGTTTTGACACACAAAGCCACAAAATAAAACAATAATAATTATTTTTAAAAAGTAAATTTTAAAATGCAGCAGGTTTTAAAGGAAACATTGCAGCGTCAGTACTTCCAATTATTAGTACTGGAACTGAAAAGGTAGAATCTCCTATTACAAGATTGTGCTTGTAATAATTTCTGGATTTGGTTGATGGATCATTTCTGGTTTATGGTTGATGAAACACGGCAGCCGACTTGATTTTAATGTAAAAATAATAGAAAATGAAAAGAATGAATGAAAAGCAGAAATAATGATGGATTGACGAGGGTTTTATTATAAGAGGGATGGTGGTTAGAAGTGGGAAACGGTGAATAGAAACGTGATTATTCCAACGTAATTTTTTTTCGTCATGTACCTCGCGGCCCACAGCCCCCCGCAGCCCCCCGCAGCCTTGAACCGGGCCGGCCTGTTTCTCCGAGTGTTTAATCTCCTCACTCAGAGCTTAATAGCGGGCTGGGTGCTGATAGCGGCGTCCCCGAGCGCTCGGGCGAAGACCAGAGTGATGAACGAGTCTGTGATCTCTGATTAGGAGCAGCCTGTTTAGAGCGTCTCTCTAGCTGTGGAGCTTACACACACACACACACACACACACACACACACACACACACACACACACTCCAACTTCTTCAAGTCTGGCCCTATTATGGCCCCTCAAAGGCTATTTACTCAGTAACACAAATATATGTGCGAGCAGAGAATTGGCTTTCATGCGCTTTAGCGTCGACGGGGAAGGTGTCGTTATTCATTGAGGTCCGGCCGCCGTTTTTACACACTCTCTCACACACACACACACACACACACACACACACACACACCTCAGACAGTCCAGACCAAGTGTGTGTCAGCTAATGAAACCAGTGAAAAATAAATATATATATATATATCTATGAGCAGTAGTGAGAGATAAAAAAATTCTTTCTTCAGGAATTGCCGTAACACACACTTTACGCTGTGCTTATTTTATATATATATATATATATATATATATATTTATTTTTATTTTTTTTTTTTTCTTATTTCTGGTTAAATATTCACTTTCTAATTTTCTTAAAAATTTTTTTTCTTTTTCTCCCCTTCAATGAAATCCAATGGAAATGCAGGACCCCCGATCGGCTCAGCCGTATAACATAATAGCGCGGAGGCTGAAATTTAAAGCCTTACCTCCGGGCGAAACTCACACTCGCACACACGGAATGAAAGTGTAAAATGTTTTTTAATGTATATTTAACAACAAATACCCCCGTGACTATTGATGTGCCGTCTCCGAAGGATTAATCTGTCTTCAATTTCTGAGGGCATGCTGTTGTGAAACCACTCTGTATTCCCTCTTCTCTTTCTTTCTTCCATCACATCTCTCTCCCTCTCTCTCTCTCTCTCTCTCTTTCTCTCTCTCGCCCCTATTCTCTGACTCTCCCTCTCTCTTTAAACATTTATTCTCTGCTTGCGCCTTAAAGGCCCTTTCGTGCTTTTTGCTGTTGGTTTTTACGGCTCTTAAACTCCAGAGTTGCCATTTATCATTCATAGATCCGAGCAGGCAGGGCCAGACGGAGACGGGCCTCGCGTCGTCTCTAATTGTCGTCAGAGCGAGCGTCGCTCCCTTGATGTCGCCCTTCTCGGGGACGTGGGGAGTCTCAGAGGCCCCGTGCGGGGTAAACTGGAGCATGTATGCGAAGAGCAAACACTCTCTCTCTCTCTCTCTCTCTCTCTCTCTCTCTCTCTCTCTCTCTCTCTCACTCTCTCTCTCTCCTGCGACTGCCTCTCACACGCCCACTCGTAGCAGCACAGCGGGATCACGGTGGCGCACTTACTGCATCGCAGCGGCCGCCCAATAACATTTATAGGCAGCCAGTGCATGCGACCTGGCCAGTAACCCCAAACACTTATGTCTGTTGCACTCCGTGCCTTCGAAACCCCATCAGCGGTCGAGTGCTGGTCCCCGTGGCAGGCGAAAATGCGCCACTTGGCATTTGTGCCGCGCTCGTTTGATCGTTTGATGAAGTCCAGCTCGGCCTGGCGAATCCCCGGCGAGGACTTTAAAGGTGATGGCAGCGAAAGAAACCAGTGAGGGCACCGGAGAAGGGGTGGGGGTCCATAGGGGCTAAACAGTGGGTCAAATATTTTGCGCATCGCAGCTACAGGCCTAACCACAGAGCTCGGAGTCGGACGCTGCCAAGATTCCATTCCCAGAGTCCCTTGCCATGTCTCAACATCTGACAGTGGCCAAGTGTGCAGAACTCAGACCGTTTTATTTTTCAGTGGTTAATAACACCATCTCCTAAAATGCCGGCCAAGGAAAGAGCTCCCTGGAAGTGGTGCTTATTTCTCCTCCTGGAGCAATACCGCTCTCACAAGATGGAAACTTCTTTCCCACGCTTCTAGCGCAGGCAAGAGAAAAAAGCCGAGGCCAGTTAGGGATATGTCAAGATTTACATCACTCCTCGTGCCCCCCGAAGGCAAACGGTATATATATGCTAGCGCACGCATTTTTTAGTTGACACCACCCTGTTGATAAAGTATGCCTTCATTAATATTTAATCTGACGCAAGACGTGCGTCCTCTAAACTCCATTAACATAAAGCTCGGTAAATACTGATCCGCAGCCTCCCTAATGAATGTAATGCAAGATTGCTGTCACCTC
Organism: Alestes dentex; assembly: GCA_037576975.1. Classification (NCBI taxonomy): domain Eukaryota; kingdom Metazoa; phylum Chordata; class Actinopteri; order Characiformes; family Alestidae; genus Alestes; species Alestes dentex. The sequence continues at coordinate 126,824 of JBBIGA010000146.1, forward strand.
CAAGGCTTCTTCAAAGACATGCTTAAATAAACATGAGTTTCCTTATTTTTTTTTTTTATGTACAACATCGCTTCTCACAAAACAAAGATTTATTTTTTTTCTGTGAGCAACAGATCTGACCATCAAACAATTTAACTAGAAATTAAACCAGAAATATTTCAAGGAAAACAAAAAAATGAAAGAACATGAGATTAGCAGTTTCCCTGAATGAAGCTTTATTTTCCCCTGACTGTCACCAGACATAAACGCCAGTGGGCTGCCGTGTGCGCCAAGGGAGGCTCAGTTAGAGTTCAGATGTTTTGGAGATGTTTTTGTTAACCGGTCTCAGGCCCGATCCATCACTGTCAAGCTCACGATTTGAGGGGACTCACTGATAACCGAGCCCCAGCAGCCTCCCTTTGTTTGTTAGAGAGTTTATGGAGCCGTGCCTGGGTCGCCTCGCTGTGCAGTTAATGGCTGCATCTGCATGGCTGATTAAGAGTTGAGGAAGGGAAGGAGTTGTGGAGAGGATGATGCAGTGAAAGGTTCAATGGAAACCACCATTATCAGTCTTCATATGTCGCTCCAGGGAAGCTTCCTATCCCTGGCAAATCTCACCCTTCTCCTTACCCTCCGCCCTCACCCTCCTCCCCCTCAGACTCAAGTTATTATGCAGAATCAATAAGTTTTTGTGTTTGTCTTTTTTCTCTCTTTGATATGGCCTCTAGGATGCTGCAGGCAAGGTGCTGGACCGCTGGACCATCATGTCCCGTGAAGAGGAGATTATTACCCTGCAGCAGTTCCTGCGCTTTGGTGAAACCAAATCCATCGTAGAGCTGATGGCGATCCAAGAGAAAGAAGGCCAGGCAGTCACGGTTCCCTCATCGAAGACCGACTCCGGAATCAGGACTTTTATCGAAAGCAACAACCGTACCCGCAGTCCTGGACTTCTCACTCACTTGGAGAACAACAGCCCTTCCAGCATCCACCACTTTGAGAACATCCCCAACAGCTTGGCTTTCCTTCTGCCCTTCCAGTACATCAACCCAGTCTCGGCTCCCATGTTGGGTCTGCCTCCCAATGGGCTTGCTCTGGATCAGGCAGCACTCAGACTTCGAGAGCCAAACCATCCCAACCAGAGTGAGGCAGTGGATAGCAGTGAGTCTGAAGTGTCTCTCTCACCGTTCCGCAGCAGCCAGAGCCCGAGCCGAGGCGCTATGGGAGCTCTGCCTAATTCCATTGAGCCCAAAACAGAACCCAATGGATCATCGCCAATCACCCCCACCCCAGTGGCCCAGCAAGCCCAGCAACAGCCGTCACAGCAGCAACAGCAACAGCAGTCGCAGGTCCAGCAACAGCAGCAGACCAACTCCCTGAACGATCACCAGTCCCATCACCACTTTGTGAAGAGCGAGCAGTCAAAGAACATGAGTCACTCTTCATTCTCCTCCAAGATGCACCGCATGCGTCGCATGGGAACACCATCCCGCAAAGGTCGCGTCTGCTGCAATGCCTGTGGTAAGACCTTCTACGACAAGGGCACGCTGAAGATCCACTACAATGCCGTGCATCTGAAGATCAAGCACCGCTGCACCATCGAGGGGTGCAACATGGTCTTCAGCTCGCTGCGGAGCCGCAATCGCCACAGTGCTAATCCCAACCCTCGCCTCCACATGCCCATGCTGAGGAACAATAGAGATAAGGACCTGATTCGCTCAAGCTCCGGCACAGCCACTCCTGTCATCTCTAGCGCCAAAAGCGGGTTTACCTTAACCAGCCCTGGGCGACCACCACTAGGCTTTGCCACTCCTCCTCTTGACTCCATGATGCAGAGTCCCCTGCAGAGTCCTCTGGTCTTCCCTTCCCTGAAGTCTGTCCAGCCAGTGCAGCCTGTGCCACCCTTTTACCGTACTTTGCTTTCTCCTGCTGACATGGTCAGTCCTCCAGTGTCCCTGCCCACTAGTCCAATCTTACCCACTACCACCAGTAGCACCTCCCTAATGGAGCAGCAGCAACAGATCCTAGCTGCTACCTCCAACAACACCCACATGTCTGAAACAGGGACGGGGGCTATGCCTCACCACCTCCCCACCACCCCTAGTGCCCCCGATCCAATCACCACTGACCCCACACCCAAAAAGAAGCCCCGCAAGTCCAGCATGCCTGTCAAGATAGAGAAAGAAGTGATTGACGTGGCAGACGATTACGAGGACAAAGATGACGACGATGAAGACAGCTGCCACCACCGTCATCCTTCATCCCACCTTCACAATAACATAAATGGTAATTGCAACAACAACAACAACAGCAGCAGTGGTCATCTGAGTGGAGGCAGCGGGCACCAGTCACCTTCGCAGGACGAGATGAGCCCCAGCCTGACGCTGAGAGGTATGCTGCGACCGGATCAAGACGAGTGCCGTGGAGGCACCAGTGATGGAGGCACCAGTGAATTGCGGTGCATGGATAGCTTCACCTCTGAAGACCAGGACCACGAACGTGACTTTGAGAACGAATCTGAGACATCCGAATCCAAGATGTTTTACCGTGACGAGATGATGGACACTGAGGACCACCGCAATGCCTCAGGAAGCCTGGACAAAGAAAAGGAAGACGGAGAAGAAGAAGGTCATCTGAGGAAAGAGCTGGAGGACAAGAGACACTCCTCGCCCTCTCCACACCAGCCAGTGATCAAAATTAAAGAAGAACTCAATGACCCCACCTATGACATGTTCTGCATGGGCCAGTACGGCCTGTACAATGGTGGAATGGCTGCCGCGGCTGCAGCTGCTGCTAGCATGGCCGCCTTGCACGAGAGCTTCATCTCCTCGATGGGCTACGGCTCGAGCCCCCCCAAATTCCACTCTGGTTCCCCTGAGGGTGACATGTGCTCCAGTCCCGACCCCAAAATCTGCTACGTCTGCAAGAAGAGCTTCAAGAGCTCCTACAGTGTCAAACTGCACTACAAAAACGTGCACCTGAAAGAGATGCATGTTTGTACTGTGGCCGGCTGCAACGCTGCTTTCCCTTCCCGACGAAGCCGAGACAGGTGAGATCTTCCCACAAACACATCAGACAGAGCACAGATGTAGAGAATGTATTATTGCAAATGACTACTGTTTCATTGTAACCCTCACAGGAGAGAATTAGATTAAGTTAGATGGGTATTTAATCTTTCTTGTAATTGCAATGGTGCACAAGTTTTTCAGGTAAGTTTACAGCAACATTATGACCAGATAAAAGTTAATTGCTCTCCATGAGGTCCCAAAATCTGTGACTGCAGAGCACTTATTACCTTGCTAATGATGTGGTAACTGCCATGGTATGTGTTGCCTGTCATGTTAACGTTCAGAGGCAGCGTGGTGTCAATGCAGGCTCAGGGATACAGACACTTATTTAATGCACCGATAGGCTGGTTACCTGCAGCCGCTCACCTGTCACACGCAGGTAGGCGCGCATTTATTAGCAGAGGCTGAAGCCTGTCAACCCCGCCGCATTCATTAACACATCAGGAGGTGTGGGCCGCTCCGCGCAGATGTTAACACATTCGCTGCACGCAGACCTCAGAATATTCCGGCACTGACGGGCAGGGAGACGGCCCTTAACTGTCGATGTCACAGGCCAGGTTCTCCGAGGCAAACTGATTCTGCTGAAAGTAAAGTCCCAACAGTATCAGCCCTAAAACTAAGAATGAAGGCCTTTACACACTGAACTCCAGCGCATTCACAACAATTTATTAACAGATTCACACCAAATTAAACCCCTGTTTCATTTGCCCACATTTGCCCGTAAAAGCCTCGTCCATTGTTATTCAAATAGAAATAAGTAGAATGCCCATGGAGTCTAAAACAGTACAAAGTGTAAAACATCCCCTAGACTACAACGGACAGGTTTTGTTGTTTTGGCGAGGTCTCTTCCGCCTGCCAGGGCTTTATTGCACTGTAAATGCGTTTGCATTCAAAACTCTGTGCTCCGTGAAACCAACACATCTCTCTTTATCTCCAGCGAAAGAGTAGAGTACATCCTCCTTACCGCACAGTTAAGCACTCTGGAGAATGAAAAAAAACACCCTAATTCATCTCATTCACTCCCGTGGAGAGGAGATAAGAACCTCCCTCATCTCGTCTTCTCCGGTGACAAGTGACAGTTTTATTTAGATAATAAAGATCGAGAGCTTGCGTGTGAGTGTGTAAGTGTGTGCGCGTCCTCCTCCGCTTCACTGTAATTTGCAAACAAAAGCCTCTCTGAGGTGCTCGGCTGCTCTGCCTTTCTGTACGAGCATCCCGCCCTCCCTTTCCCTCTCGCTCCATCTCTCTGAAACAAGCTTTTATTAAGTTCCTGAGTGCGGTGGCATCTGTTCCCAGCCGTGTTCGTTCATTAGTACACTGTAAACAGCACCGGCGACTGTGGAGCACCGGGAAAGGCAGGTGGAGGGATGTTCGTACGTTTTTCGTGCCACAGAGGTGCAATCGTTCTCTCCTCTCTTGCAGCTGTACCGACTGCAAAGGTGTGTGTGTGTGTGTGTGTGTGTGTGACAGGCAGCGTTATTGAAGGTGCTCTGAACGTGCTGTCTTTGACAAGGCCGCGGGGACCCGGTGCCCCGAGGCAGGAGCAGCCCTGCTGTCTCATTCGCAAATGAAGAGACATGCAAATAGGGCACACACCCTGACAGATGCACCCAAACACACACTACTACACACTCACACACACACACACACACAAACACCGGCATGTGCATTCATGCATTAGCAAAGAGGTACGTGCACAAAGATCAGTAGGCATACAAATGTACATTTACAATCGGGAAAAACTACAGGGGATAGCTGACACCTTCACGCATCCGCATCAACGTGCGCTAATTTTCCAGAGGGGACACTGTGGAACGCAAGTTGATTCCAGAATTAGGACTCGTAGAGCTCCGTTCTGTCAAATATGGATCTGATTGCAGCACTGATGCTTTGCATCTCTTTTGTTTTTATTCTGAAAATTGTTCAGTGCAGTATGAAATGAATGTTTTGACACAAATAGTCATGTTTCCTTGCAACAGTTTATCAAAGATAAAAGACGCGGTTAATCAGAGAGCTTGCCATTTTTTTCCCCCCAATTTGGAACGACCGACAAAGGCCTCACTCTGGGAATAAAGCCTCAGGCCCTGCTTGTACTCCTCTCCTGTTGTCTCAGTGCTCGTCAGGTCCAGAAGCATTACAGCGTGTGCTTTTAACAATATTTTGTCGAATCATTATTTATAAACTGCCCCTCATAGCGAGGGCGGCCGTGAACATGAAGCGGCATGCTGCAAAATTTCAAAAGGCGAGGTGTCCTCAGACTTCTCTGTGTTTTGAGACCTTCTTTGTGAGGGCCGTGCTGTTTGTACTCGCATGTGCTGCTGCTGCAGCTTCCTAAAGTCCCTTCTGGAAACACTTAGCAGCCCAGAAATCCATTAGCACAAATAGAGGGGGAGATTCCTGCCAGAGGCACCGGGGGAGAAGGTAGTCTCTGCATGGTAGCTACTGTAATCAGCACGTACAGGGGCACTCTTCTGAAAAAGAAATAGAGGCGATCGTTAAGTTATTCTGTGATTGATGCCTGCAGCCCGGATCGCGCGTGATGATACACGTCCCCGCGTTCGCTGCAGACAGCTATTCAGGTTGTGCCAGAGCTCCCTCGTTTTCAGCCCGCGGCGAAAGGCCTGTCACAGCCGCGCCGGGCTCGGAGCTGAGGTGCGTGTGACAGTTTGACTTCGGCGCTCGGAACAGGAGTGTATAAAATCTTCTGGAAAACATAAGCGTTTTCACATATGGTCGGGAGAACAGAGCGAGCGGAGGACGAGCCGCCGCTGTGAACACACAGAGCCTCGCTTTCTTTTTTTTTCTGCTCTGGATGTGACCGTGTTGCCCTAAAAGCACACTCTATTGTTTCCATATTTTTTGGCGGTTAAATGCCTCGTGGCATCTGGGAGGGATTATAAAGCTGCTGTTCCTGAGGACCGGGGGTATTAAAACAGCAGAAAGGTATCGGAGGACGGCCAGAGGAATCCAGGGGTCCATCTGTCCAACTCCGCACGTACATATCAGCGCGGTGAGCGGCTCGGCCCAGTGCGTGCCTCAGCGAGCGCGCCCTCGGACACCGGCCAGTCGCCACGGCATATCGGCCAGTTGAACTCAGGCCGGCAGCACTGGTTCTCCTTATCTGGGCCACGTTCTGTTTGCATTTGCTACTTTGTAAGCAGGATGCAATAACAATAAAAAACCAACCTCGAGTGCAACACCTAAATAATGTACAGCACAAGTGTATCCAGGCATTAATGTGCCCTGAATGAGGCGCTAATTCATACATGATCCCCGAGCAGGAAGTCTTAAGCTCGTGTTAACTCCTGACAGTGCCGCTGCTCCTGCAGTGCAAATTGGTGTCGCACAAATATTTTGTAAAATTACATAATTCATGCATTCCAGGAGCCGTTATTGTTTCAGGTTCCACAAAACTGTTCCGCGTGTGGTGTGAGGAATGCTGGTCGGAAACAGGCAGCGGGATCCAGATCTGCTGGGAAGCTCGCAGGTATTTTAGCGATGCGAGAGGGTGTAGAAAGAGAGTAACGCAACACCGCCGCACATCCTGCACCGCCGCTCCGGCACAGGCTCCTCGGCCTCCCGCCGCTCGGAGCTGAATGATTGCATATTTATGGTTGAGGGTGAGGATCTGCCGCGGAGGAGCGGCGTGATTAACTGCTGGAAACACGAGCGTTCCAGTAATCATGCCTGTTATTATCCTCGTTAATCATGTTTCCTAAAAAACAAAGACACATTTTTTATTTAATGTATTTATTTACTTATCCTGAGTTTTTTTTTTTTTTTTTTTTGGGGGGGGGTGTTTATTCACTCCCACCTCTCTCCTTGCTGTTTGTCCTCATTGTCGCTGGTGACCCTGAGTGCCTACCTGCTCCAGATCCCTGCGGCTCGCTAATGCCCCTCCTCGCAGCCCCACGCGAGCGCCAGCCGCGGACGGGGAGAGTGAAGGTTAATTATAACTGAGGCCCCCCCCTCCCAAACCCCTCACCCGCGGGGTGAAGCCAGCTGCAATGCAAACTCACAGCAGCCGCCGTTTCAGAGGAGCTGACCATCAAACACCCCGTCGTCCTCCGAACGCTTTCACTGGAGCTGGAAAAAAACAAATCTGACGAAAGATCTGTTAGCGCTGTGCTAATGCTTCACGCACGTTAACCTGCAGCAATCAGCTTCACGCACATCAAAGAATCCTGCAGCCGTTAAAGAACCCGTACACAAGAAAAACTCATTTCCCTCACTTTTTTTCCAATGCAGTGTAGAAACACCGTGACTGTGGTCCATAAAGTCCACGTATATAAAACTAAGCTGCACAATCAGCCCGTTTTGAATGAACTGTTTTTATGATGTCACAAAAATAACTATATGTATATGTAGAACTATATCAAAGCTTAATTAGATTAACTCCTTACCCATTCACACTGAGGCCCAGACTACTTTCTGGATAAGGCACAAAAAGTGACAGCTAATCATTCGCATATCAGTCTTAAAGGCTTAGTAACCAACCGGTTCAAATCTAATAGGAATGCTTTTGGTACATAAACACATAAAGCAAAAGATAAAACAATGAACTTAATCTGCAAACATAATTGTAGAATACAGGTCCTTTAAGTAAATAATGATTTGACCATTTCAGCCGTCGTTAAAATCATCTACTGACGCACTTCTGGAGCTGAAGGTGCTTTAAACATCTGGCAGGTGAAAGTGGGCGTGGCCTGACCGAGAGATCGCGATCACTCGTGTTAAAGAGGACCAAACTTTGAGAGTTTGCAGGCAGTTTTAGCGTGCGGACTGTTCTCGGTAGCTCGGAGGAGGACTGGCCGAAGTGGCGCTGGAGCTCAGAAAGTGATTAATGACGTCCAGCTTCATCAGCCCACTGCAGCACATCCTCTAATGTTCCACACCGATCCAGCATCACAGAGGCTGAGACACGAAAAACACGAGGAGAAAACAAAGCAGCTCCTCATCGCCGGGTTAACGCGACTCTCCTCGCTTCCTTCCCCCTTTTTCGACTTGGCATTACGAGTCATTTAGCGGCGGGGCCGTCGCCAGCTAAAGATGATTAACGTTCCCGGGACAAGACGCATTAGGAGCCACACTCCTCCTCCTCCGCCTCCTCTGCAGACTCCGAATGGCCTCTCAGGAGACGCCGCCTCCAGCTTTTGGGCAGAGATGAGCCTGTCAATTTGGTTTGGCTGCCACATTAGAGGCTGGGGGTGCAGATGAGGTTGGTGGGGGAGAGAATTGAGGGATGGAGGGGAGGAGGCGGTCGTGGCCTGGAACAGAGTCGTAGGGGAGACGGAAATGAGGCAGAAAGGCTAACGCTGATAGATGAAAGGATAACTGCTCTGGCGTGGCGGGTTAGACACTAAAATCCGGCCTTTCCAGCGGACGGACTGCGAGGAAGCCCCTGAAAAAAGAGCCGCCGGGACCCTCGGCCGCTCCGCTCGCCTCCACGCCAGAAGTCTTCCGCTACTCGTTCAAGGCCCCTTTTTCTCAGCGTGTGGTAAAGTGTGTCTTTCTGCACTTAGTTAACATTACAATAAATACATTAACATTAGAATAAAAACAAACAAACAAGAAAACAGTTGGGGTTTTTCTCGTAAAAAATGTTGATATTTTGTGAGAACACAGGTTCGGTTCCAGATTCCTCCTCGGTTCCTCCAGCTGTTGTTTGGATTGTGAAACTCCATCAGCAGCTCCTGATTTAATTTAATGAAGGACTGATCGAGTCAAGAACTACAGTGATACTGGACTACCACGAGAACTCACTGATATACTGAACAGAACATCACTGTTTACTGTGGAACGGTGTTTATATTTATTCTTTTTAGTTTTATTTAGTATGTTTAGTAATATTAATGTGAAAAAATACTGCTCTAAAGATCTAAAGTTTTCTACAGGTGCCTAAGACTTGCACAAAAAAAAAAAAAACGTGAATTTTATCCACCTTTATTATAAAGATATGGTGCATGAAAGGGTAAAAAATGAAAAGGGGTTCTCTGGAGCCATGCCGCAGAAGAACCCCCAGGAACCTGTCAGTGGATGCATCATGAGGAACCTTTTAGGATTCTTTCTTTACTGTTGGAGGTGTGATAGAACAGATAAAAAAGTTACTTGTAAAACAAAAGACTTCAGTTTAGCATCAGGATCAGGTTCAGAATCAGGTTCATGATCAGATTTTGGGTCTCAGGGAGGCAGCGTTCACGGCGTCGGAGTGAAAAGACCTTGAGCAGGTCCTGGACTGTCACTTTCAGGGCCCCTGTATGGACCCGAGCAGCACGAAGCCGCAGTAAAAGTTACAAGGCATTTCAGATGTTCTTAAGTACCATGAAATCCTCTGAGCTCCTCTGATGGTGCTCTGGTGGTCAGAACCTGCTGAATCTGCTGTGATGCTGTGAACGCTGCTTCTGGGGTGACTTTTCAGGACAAATTGGATTTTCAGTCAGCGTGAAATTTAAGCACCTACAGTGGAACATCTGAACAAAGAGTTGCACACCGAGGTCCTCCTGACTGTGAGAATAATGTGTGTGTTGTTTTTCAGTGTGTGTTTAGCCATCAGATGCTAGTTAGTCACTGCAGGAGAGCTTATGAGCAGTGTGAGGGCATTGTTTCAGGGGGCGGGGCTATGGTAATGAGGGCTCCACCCACTAGAGCGTCATCGACAGCATTGTGCAAGAAAAATGGAACATATATATATAC
>JBBIGA010000146.1:260113-278234 GCA_037576975.1 Alestes dentex
CAAAAAGGAGATTTATGGATGCGGTGAAAGAGGACATGAAGTTAGTTGGTGGGAGAGTTGAGGATGCAGCAGATAGGTCTAAATGGAGACAGATGATTCGCTGTGGCGACCCTTGAAGGGTAAAGCCGAAAGAGAAAGAAGAAGAAGGGTAGTCTTTTTGTAATGTGGTACCGGTGATTCTTTGGGACCTGATGTCAAATAGTGACATCAGAAAGGCAAATTGAATCATTAACATATAATATACAGACTCTGTGACATCCATATGCTACTTGGACAAACTAGGTGCTAATCCATCAGATCCAACTGCATTGAGTCACCACTAGGTGGAAATATGGGTCTGACGGGATTGAATGACCCTGTTTCTGCCACATGGGAAGGTCACAGTCATTGGGTTGCAGGCTGGATATAGCAGCTAAAATCAATCTGCAACTCAATAGGAGAGACGTCCTGAGGGGAACCTGTCAACATGACCCGCTGGACACCTTATTGTACATGTATTAGTGAAAGAGATCCTTTACCTGGGTGCGACATGACAAACTGCCCCCTGAATCGAGCTTCTGTCTTGAAATTGACCACCAGGCGACCCTCTTCATTGATCCTCATACTGGTAGGATACATGGCACCTGTAGAGGTTTTGTAAGAGAAGAAATGAGGCCATTGCTCTCAATAGAAGCAAAAATGTGTCATTTTCAATCTACTATATTTTCATATGGGGAAGTACATTCAAGCTTATGAAATTATAGTCAGCTAAGATGTAAATGGGAACGTACATTTTAAATATTGAATATTTATAGGGCAGTTACTGTAGGTTCAAAGTAATGCCATCATTAACGTTTGGGGTCAAATATAAACATGCTGACAAGGTTTGAGAGTCTCATGTGAAGCATCATAAACATCATATGCATCCTGTTCTACTTTTATATCTTCATGTGTGTCTATGTAGAAATCTTATCAGTACTTCTAAAAATGGAAACTGTGATGTATAGCTGGGGCCCTAGCGGGTCCTGTGTTATTATTTTAAAAGACATGACATTGGATAGGACTAATATAACCCAAATAAAGGTAAACCATCATTGTTTTGAGACAATTTCCCACAGTCATTATTTACATTTGCATTAGGTTTGATTATGTGGTACAAACTCAAAGAACAAGTAATACCACTAAAAGTTTTTTTAAATCATTTTTATTGATCATATATGTGATAATCATGTATCCACAATATGATGAATATGTGAATATTGATTATGCTGAATATGTCTGAATCATATGAATCATATTGTGAATGTTAATGATTATGATGGTATCATTATAATCACTAATACTGATTGGCTATCCTGTGTTGCAGCAGCATGGGGAATGAGGGACTCTTTGGAGCATGAATGGACTTTTTCCATTTTTGCGATAGCCATAAGATGGGTGTCAGTGGGGAACGGCTACCTTGCAATTCGGCCTCAGGTGGGCTGCCAATACCATCCTGCCACAAGATGGCGGTGTCGTATACAAAAGTGAGGCGAAGCTCGGACTGCAGGTCAAAGTGCTGCCAGCCACCAACAGCAACAGGAGAGTGGAACACGTAGGACACGAAGAGAGGAACACGCAGAGTAACGTAGGACTGGACCAGGTTCAGCACCTGCACACATGTACACAGACCATGAGAAAAAGGAATCATAGCAAATAATGCTGTCGTAATGGTCTTAAGCGTTTTCCTGGAGAGTTTTGTGTTTTTTGGGGAACTCGTTTTGGCCTCATCGAGTGCTCAGATGAGTCAGGTGTGTTGAAAAACAACCAAAATGGGCAGAGCAGCGAGACTAGAGACTTGTCCACATCTGACTTAAAACGGTAAAAAGCAAACCACCCACCAGTACTTCCATTCACAGGCCACTTTATTAGAAACACCTACCTTGTACTTTCATACAGCGGCCATCATCTACCTTGGACTTTTAAACACTGCTTTATAAGCACATGTTTAGATACTGTAGCTTGAGCACTTTGTCAGTTCTCTCCTGTCTCATTCATAACTGGTCTGTTTCTGACAACAAATCTACTTTAGCCCAGATGTTTGTATTTAATAGCATTAAATATATGTGATTTTTTCTACAACCCTCACCTGTCCATCTGTGCCGATGGATCCTCCACACTCATTGAGCAGCTCAGACATGTCATAGTAGCTGCTGAACTCCCACAGACAGGCCTCCAGGTTCAGGTTGCGGTAGAAGCGCAGGGAGTTGGTGCTGCGCAGTGCCACGCTGTACTGATATGGTGATGTCTCTCCGATTATTTCTGGGTTCTTGGTTGCATCAGTGATGAAGCCGTGGCCTGTCTGGATCTCGTTATAGTCCAGTAGGTTGGAGCAACGGTGGTTCCCCACCCGCGTACCATCCGGACTCAGAGTCAGCTCGAAGTTTGAAAGGGGACGTGTGGAGATGACTGGCAGCATGCCTGAACAAAACACACCAGACCAGTTCATGAATGAGAGTGTAAGTAAAATGTCCATTCTCCACATATGAACACACCACAGCACAACACACAGTGCGAAATTTTCTCTGCATTTAAGCCATTCACTAAGTGAAGCAGTGGGCAGCCAGGAACACAGCGCCCGGGGAGCAGTGTGAGAGGACGGTACCTTACTCAAGGGTACCTCAGTGGTGCCACTGGCAGTCCTGGGATTCAAACACATGACCTTCAAATCACAGGGGCAACTCCCTAACCATCAGCTGCCCCATAGGTCAGTGGTTCAACACAACCTGTCTTTTTTGCCTTTTTAGGACAAATATGGCTATGAAAAGAAATCACTCACCATCCATATGTGGCATGGTGATGGTCAGCTTGATTAGGTTTGGATAGTCAGGGTCATCAGGGCCAGTGTAGCGGATTTTTGCTGAGAATGGCTCCGCACCAACAGTACCAGGAATACGGGGCTGACAAAGACCTGCAGAAAATCACATGAAATAAGTTACATTTTCTTAATCAATGCTTAGTCTGTCATTTAACAGTGGTTTATCTGCTGCAGTTCCCTGTGGTCCTCCAATCATTTCCTTTCTGTTTTTATTTCTGTGAAATGTACCAAACATGTGCCTCATGGGTTATGTTGACACTACAAACCTTGATCAGAGAACACATTCCTTTTTTTGTTCATAAGTGACCCAGATCTGTCATTAGCCACATGATGTCCACAACTGATTCTAGATGATGGCAATGAGAGCTGTATGGCCAAATATATGTATCTGCTTTAGGTCTGTATATGAAAGTAGATCAAACTAGGTTTAAAAAGATTGGATTTTATTTTTACTCTGTAGAAATGTGAAAAAATTGCCACATTTACACAAAACAAGCAACATATAAACAAAATAAAACACTTATTCAACTTCAGCCCTGCAACTGAACGCAGCCACATTGTCCCTTACAAAGTGATGACTGATAGGTCTGCAAAGATTCATCAGAAACATTGCTTTGTCACTGACAATTTTGATTTATGCTATGATTAAATGTTGACTTGATATAAAACTACTACTACTACTAATGGCCACGTGACAGATTGCAACACACTACAAGAACTGTAGGGGGCAATCTAGATTCTGTTTTTTCTTTGTTCCTTACTAATTGTGCATAAGCCGTTATTAAATGGGCAGTTTTGAATGATAGTAGTTCTGTGATGGGACGAATGTAATCATATGAGCTTCACCCTCTTCTTGGCTGATGATCACGATGGCAGAGCTGAGCTCCAGCCCTGCATCTCCATTTACGTTGAAAGCTCGGGCAGCACACTGTACACGTGATCCTGCCTGGAAATAGATGGAGTCCAACGTGATGGACTTCGTGTTGGTGAAGAAGGTGTTGGTATCCACCTCACGCATGGGGCTGGTGACACCATCTGGCCCACTGGGGGCACTAACGAGCCAACGGTACTGAGTCAGAGTGTCGTTAATGTTCTCCACTGCACAGATGGACCCTGTCTTGTCGAACTCTGAATATTTGGGGTTGCAAGCCTGGGGGGAAATGTAGACATAAGTAGACAATATGGACACTTTTCCACAGGCACACAGGAACCGTGTTTTGTTTGTTCACGGTACCGGTTGCTTGTGCCATAAGAACAACACCAGATAATGGTGAAAAAATTAGATATGTATTATATATACAAAAAAATATAAATGTATTATATTAAGTATTTTCTGTAGGATTAAATTGATCTTTCAATTGAGAACTTCAGTTTAAGCCACTTATTCAATTTAAGCACTAAAATCTTTCCTCTTCAGGCAAAATAGGTGCAGGTCAACAGAACTAAGTACTAAATATGTTGAGTGCATTTTGACTGAATGCAGTGTGTGTAATACACTCACCGTCACACACACTACAGGGTATCCGGTTGGAGGATGGGGGTGCTCCTTTGACCGAGTTGTATCGTCATACATGAGTAGAGATACCACCTGAGGCACAGCTGGGAATGTGACGTCAGCCACACTGTCCATCTCCTCAATATACACGATAGCTTTACTCATCTGAAGGCAACAAGGAGAGAGGAACAGTCCATCCGCAATGTCTCAAAAACACTGTTGTAATAAAGGCTATTAACAAATATTACACTTGAAGCTAATACTAAATTTACACATTTTGTAACTAATTTGGTTGATATATCCATGCTCTATCCACAAATTCAATAATGAGACTCCAAAAGAGAAGCTCTCTAAGAGCATGAGGTGGAACATCAGAGTGGAATCAAGACTCTAAAGAAGAAACTCCTTAAGAGCATGAGGAGAAACTCCAGGGGGAAATCAGAACTCAGAAGGAGAAGCTACTCTAGTGGAAGGCCCTCAAGGAAAAATCTAATCTCAAAGGGAGAAGCTCCCTAATAGCCTGAGGATGAGACTTAGAGGCCAAAGAGGTGAACCTCCTCGGTCAAAAAGTGCTAAAATATATGTATCAGGGCAAAAAGTGGTAAACCTCTCTATTTTGACTTTGAAGCCTGCTGAGCTGAAGGCTATATGGTCATATACATCCAAAGAGCACGGTTCTGTTTATAGGTCAGTGTGTCCTCTGAGACACATTCATATTACACACAGAGCAGAGGGAGACAGCGGCCGCCTCTACAGGAGACAGAGGCTGACCTCGCTGACAGAGGCAGCTGCTCTGAGGCTATTTTAGCAAGTGAGGTAAAGGCATGTTACTCTGTGTGTGTGTGTGTGTGTGTGTGTGTGTGTTCGTGTGTGTGTGTGAGTTTGTGTGTGTGAGTGTCATGGTGTCAAGGGCTATTTGCACAGCCAATGACCTCTGACCTGTGTCTCAGCCACCATGTATTCGTCAGGCTTCAAATGGACAGTGAAGGCCTCGCGGATTTCCCTCTGTCCGTCATACAGAACTTGAACCTCCACTACATGCTCCGTGTCGCCTTCTTTAAACTCCACATCTGCTCACACACACACACACACACACACACACACACACACACACACTCAGTATGCATGGCATAAGGTGGTTTTCCATAGGCAGGGTATGTGCTGTACCTAAACTGTACTATGATCGCACAGAAGTTGTAGCATGCTTTGATTTTCCAGTGCGTCCATGGAATCGTACCAGTGGACAGTTTTTGTGTCAGAGTTGCTTTTTTGTTATCTTTGTTTTGTTTTTATCTTCTTTAGCCGTGTGATTGATTCCTAACCCGGATAACTTGTTAGTGATGTCCTGGATCACCTTCATGTTTCTCACAACATTAAGATAAATTTGTTAGTATCATAGAAAACTCCCACCGAAATGTATTTTAGCTCAGACAGTTATGCTAGAACTTTGTCCACTTCCCAGTCGTTACTTTGTATCTCCATTGTTTGTTTGTTTGTTTTTTTGCACCGACAAAAAACCTCCAAACAACAACAGCTTGTGTCCAAGAATGTCTGTTTTCATTAGAACATTTCTACATATCAATGGGGTGCTATATTTGTAATGGAAAGATATTTGCTCGTGGCACAGCCCAGTTCCTTGTGCCAGTGGAAAAATGCCAATAGACTGGAATTCCAGTATGTCACTGCTCGAAATGACTGTATTGTTCTAGTCCTGTGCAGCTGATCAAGTTTCAAACAATTAGTAAGATGTTACACAGCTGTAAAAAAGAACAGTAATGCTTTAATGTCACATAAAACCTATTTAAGCCTCACAGATTAGCCATGACTAGAGCAGCCTGGATGACAATTGCCACTTGTTGGAATTGGTCTTTCTAAATGTTTATGGTTGGTTAATGTCAGTTGCCATAAAAGGTTTATGTAGGTATCATTTAATCATATTAATGTCTCATTTCATTTCATTTTCATTTCAATTTTAATTGGATGAATGGATCTGTAGATGATTCAGGTTCACATAGAAAGGGTCATATTAAGGTAAAATAAAATTCATATTTAGAAAGAATCATATTTCAAAATTGAATCAGATAAAATGATATATAATTATAGAATATTATTTATTATTTAGTAACTTTGTTCCTAAATTAAACATTGTCTGGCTTATAATTCCACAACATTGTTGAAGCCATTATTATAAACAGCACTATGCAGAAGTCACCTGCAAAAATAATATTCAGAAACTATTTAGATGGGCAATGTAAATAAAACTAAACACAATAAATGCAAATAACATGATATAGTAAAATATTGATGTTATGTTCCTTATATCAATGTGTTCATTGTGGAAGTCCAGAATTACTTGTAGTTTAATCATAAACCTGGTTAAACTTCAAGTCCTTTATTAAATTGAATCAGGAGCTGCTTCTGACCTTGAGACAGGGGGTTATAGTCCTCTCCAGATGTGGCTGAGCCGTCTTTGGTGTGAACTCTCACCACGGAGACCTTGGAGGTGTCACCCAGGCGGAGGACAGGGATCTTTACCACCGCGATCTCCCCGGCAACCTGTGGCTCCTTGACACTGTACTTGATCTCGGAGAATCTGATGATGGACTCTGAAGAAGGAGACACACATTGCTTGGGTTCAGTTCCGAAATAAGGCCAACCTCTAGGATACCTGACAGACTATGCTGCATATTTTATGGTTGTGATGAGGATGCGCTGAAGTCCTGAATATCTGTGTGGAGTTAGTGAACAGCAGTAGTGAACTCACTGTCTTTTTTGTCCGTGATAGTGACCAGAGTTTCCTTCTGCTCCCCCACTGCAGCCCCGTACGGAGATTTGCTCTTGGGCGTTCCCAGAACCAGACGGAACTCCTCATCCTCCTCATGAATAGAGTCATCCACCAAGGTCACAATACATGGCTTTTCGTTTTCACCTGTAGACACACACACACACACACACGCGCGCGTGCACGTATACACAGACCAGGTGTGAATTGGACAGGTATATAATTGCTGTCAACAGAAAACTTTTTCTGTTTTCATTATTGCAGAAGTGATGTAACTTATCACAGTGATCATAGGACAAAAGGCAGAGAAACACAGTGAACAGGTCATTATTACTATTATCATTATTATTATTAGTAGTAGTAGTAGTAGTAGCAGTAGTAGTAGAATGATCGAATTAAGGATAATATTCATTACTAAATTAATAATAATCAGTGTTGGACAAATACATAAATATTTTGGTGCTCTGTAAAAGTAAAAGTACTTCAAAAGTGTCAAAAGTAAAAAATATCATGATATTCTAGTAGTCCAACATTTCTGCCCCTCAAATCTGGAAGTTAATGAAATTTCATTTGCCAAATTTCTGAACTATCATTTATATGCTTTAAAAATAGCCCTAGTTACAGTCACTAAGCTATCCTGGACATTTGGGACTGATAGCAAACAGTGCTCCATGGGTTGATTCTCTTTTATGGAAAATGTAGGAGACGAAAGCAGAGTTTTTTGTACTGTAAACTGTAGTGGAGTGAAAGTAAAAGTCTCGAAAATGCTTCGAAAAGTACAGATACCTCGGTAAAGTACTCAGTTACTGTAATAAATGATTGAATGACGAGAGACTTGCTGACCTGGCAGGAAGGTAATGATGGAGGCGTCAGTGTTGGGCCGCTCGTTGTAGTCCATCATGACCTGGGCGGAGCCTTGGCGAGTATAGCAGCGGACGGTAGATTTCTGGCTAATGTCGCCGCTGCGGTACACCATGGCCTTCACCTGTCCGTCAGCCTCATCCACCTTATACTCCGCCTCCCTGAACTGCACTCTGGGAACTGATAATATGGAAAAACGTACCTCACACCCAGACTTACACTGCAATAGTTTGCACATTGCTAACTGGTAGCATATAAGTTTCCATTACTTTCTTAGCTACATTAGCCTCATAGCTCCAGAAGCAAACTTCAGATATCAAGTATGTCGTGACTGACCATTTTAGGTCAAGATAAAATTGCACAAATGCAATATTTTTCAGACCTATTATTTTAACTTCCAACTATTCACCCCTTAGCATAGTTTTCTGCAGGACAGATTACTTCTAATGAGATTAGGAGCACTGTGTTTATGATGAGGTTGGGGGGCTCACGGTCAGTGACGGTGTCGTTGATGGTGATGACGGTCTTGCTAGGCTCTCCCAGAACAGCGTTCATGGGCATTCGCAACACCAGCTCAAACTTTTCCGGCCCTTCCAGCTCCGGACGGCCCAGGTCATCCAGGATGGTCACACGGAACGTCTGCATGGTGACTCCGGGCGCAAAATCCAGGTTACGGCTGATACCGACATAATCCAGACCCGCTAAAGAGTCAATCCAAGATAAAGCAGGTTCAGATGCATTGTCATCTGTAGAATTTATGATCTTGAGCCATTCTTAATATCACTCTGGTATATTTTAACAGAGAATAAATCAAGTGTGTCTCTAAATTTGGATGTGAACTACCACTTAATCAGAATCAAAATCAGAAACAGAAAACTTTAGTGATCTCAGAGAAAACTGCTGATGTTACAATTGCAGACACACAGAGACAAGAACAATGTAAAAAGAAAGGCCTAAAATAAAAGCCAAATAAAAACTCTGAAAAATACCCTGTATTAAATACACTATGCTATATACAGTAATACAGTACAGGGGTTACGTTCCAAGAGCACCCGCATATAGTGAAAAACCACGTTGTTGTGTTTTGGTTTTTAAAAAAGCCCAAAAAATGCCTATTATTATAGTGTAAACCCGAAATGTGCCCCAAATATGCTCCCAAAACACTTTAATTTCATTTTAAGCTCAGTTTAATACATTACCCTTAATGAAAATATAAAGGTAAGCCCACACAGACTGTACTGTAATTCATGTACAGGCATTTTCTTTATGTGCTGTCGTTTTCTTTGGTATAAACGGGTAAATACAGTAATAAATTATTGTACTTTTTAGTAATAAAAATACAGTCAAATGTAGGGGTAATCACCAATAATTTTTACATCAATAATTTACTGTTCCTCAGCGGCATGTCTTATTCAGGGTTCTTCAGGAGGACTGTACTGTAGAGACCCGCTGGTTAAAGCAGACGCTGGATGGTGACTGAGCTCAACAGCCTCTTTTCATTTAATTTACAGTAATAAAACTACTGGGCTTTAAGAGGAACAAAACGAAAAACAAGAGAAACACTCAAGATGAGTCGGGGCAACTGGCAGTCTGTGTGTTCTGGAAAAGAACAGCTGTCTGGTGTTCAGCGGCGTCGGCCTGTCTTTCTCGGCCCAGACGCAGAACCTCTGCCTGCTGGTGAAAAAAGTCCAGCTGTGTTTTAGTCCCAGTCCGCCCCTGCTCTGACTTCAACATATTTAACTCACAAGCGTTTTCTTTGTGTTCTCATGACAGTACAAAAACATTTATAGTGTTATATTTTATGTGGAAATGTAGCTGAAATTATAGTTCATATTTATGTTACAAAATTAGT
This sequence comes from Alestes dentex, assembly GCA_037576975.1. Taxonomy (NCBI): domain Eukaryota; kingdom Metazoa; phylum Chordata; class Actinopteri; order Characiformes; family Alestidae; genus Alestes; species Alestes dentex. The sequence goes on from JBBIGA010000146.1 coordinate 269,940, forward strand.
AAATGTTTCTTAATAATTTAGGGTTAGGGTTAGGGTTAAATGTAAAAAAATCATATTGCCATGAAAAAAGCAAAAAAAAAAATATGCAGAGAATATTTGCAGGTTCCACATTATTGTGGAGATTTCCGTGTAAAACTATCAGTTAGGTTCTCAGAAAAAATCCGCGCGTGACTGAATCCACGACTCCTGATCCACGTAAAACTGAGGGTTACTGTACACAGAATGTGAATTGGAGTTGTTCTCTATACTGAAACCCTACTATATAACATAACATGCCATGGTAGTGTGACTTGAACTGTCATGAGGTTTTGATCAGTTTGTCATGTTACCATTACCAATACTTGCCTTGACAGATAATGTTCGATATTTGATTCTATTTTTTGTTAAATACTGTAGCAGGATTCAAGTAAAATGTTACCGAAGGTCTTATTCTGAAGAATATTATTCATGAAAGAATTATGTTACATGCTTATGTTACAACTGCACAGACACACAAATACACAGAGACAAGGACAATAGAAAATATAAAGTCTAACTAAATCCAATAAAAACTCTGCAGAGAAATACTCGATTTGGAATACACTATCCTATATACACAAAAGCTGGAAAAAAATACTATGGATAAATAACTTAGAGTTGATTGAATTGCTAGAAACACAAATGGTGGTTAGGAATATGCTATTGCAGATAATACAGATATGTCGTATACAACTAGTATCGACATACATAGTGATATTTCACATGGCAAAATTATTGCACATAATGATAATGTTTTAGCAGCCAAAGAAGCAATAACTACATATTAACATTTATCTCCACAGAATGTTACGCAAAATATAATTAATCTACCTTCTGCAGAGACGGGTTCACTTTTCCGTGAGCGCACGGTGACTGTGGCAGTTTTGGAGAGGTCAGTGCCTGTCCTCCACACTCTCACCTCCACATAACCTGCACTCTCATCCACCGTGTACTCCATCTCCCCGAAATACAGAGAAGGTTCTGGAAGCACAAAGATCCATTAAATACAGCCAGGAGTCAGTAAAGTTATCAAAAATAATTCTACACTACTAGTCACATTTTTTTGCACACACTGGGATGTTAATATTTACCAGTCACTTAATATTTACTAAAAATACACTCAGTGTTCTTTGCTTACAAATAAATTTACAATATGTTCACAATCTGAGTTCCTTTATTAACTCTTATATTTGTATTGATCACTACTCACCTACAAAATGATACCTAATACAATAATAATAATTATAATTATAATGTGGGTCACCAGACAAATGTTAGATTTTTAATTAGCTATTAAGTGACAGCCAATGGGATGAAACAGATTTTACTCTGCTTCACCACACAACCAGTTAATAGGACTGTCAGACATGTACTGTTACAGATTCTTTCAACTAACGGCATATTTTGACATATTTTCATTTGTAGTTGTTCACTCAACAACTTTGCAGTGTTTAACAAGAATAAAAACCTACAGTTTGTGAAATAAATTGATAAGTGATAAAAACTATAGTGGGCAAAAACTTTTGACTGGAAGTGTAAATAAACATCACTACATTATAAATGTTGTAAACTTCTGTTTTTTGTTCAGTAAATGTAACTGAAAGTTATAACAACAACAACAACAACAATAATAATAATAATAATAATAATTATGATTATTATTATTTTTTTTATTATTATTATTATTCTTTGGTTGCTTGTTCAGTAGCCTATGGCCCTTGACAATGGTCTTTAACAAATAAGTGTTAGGGCTGGGTTTTAGTATGGAGACTTTTATTTTGAAATTGGAGTATGTTTGTGTCTGCAGTCACGCTGTCACCTGTCCTGTGTTTTAGTTTAACTGATTGTGTCTTATAATTGGTTCTTGTCAGAGTGTGTTTTGTATTTAAGTTCTTTGAGTTTCGTCTTATTTTGCTGGTCAAGTATCACGTTACCCAGTTTGTCTCCTGCATGTGAGCCCTTCCTTGTGCATCTGCTGTTTGGCGTTCTTCAGTTAGGCCAGTGTGCCCTTTTGTTTTTGTAGTGTAGAGTCTGTCTTTTTGTATTAAAAGAAACATCTAAGGAACCTGCAGTTGTGTCTTGCCTCACTCCCTCCATGACAATAATATTGTTAATATTTAATAAAATGTATGGGTGATCATTGGTGTATTCAGTTGTATTTTGTGTTGTCACCCTTTGAATGCAAACCACTTCAGCCTTTGCTGTGCAGTGATTTTACCACAGGCATGAAGGTGTTAAGAGCTAAGGGACTGATCCACTGCCTTTGTGTTCTCTTAGCTTTACTGTCCAGGGAGTGCAGTTTGCAGTGCTGTCCTGTCAGTCAGTGGGCATGTCCAGGTGACTCAGACCTCAGTCCGACCCATTAGTGTCCCAGACAGACCCCCACCCCGTGTCATCACCTCCTAACAGCCCAGGAAACTACTGTCACTGCCGACATCCTGCCCAGCAGACGAGCCAGACAGGCCTGTCTGATAAAGCTAGACACTTCGTGTGTGTGTGTGTGTGTGTAAGCAGAGAAAAGAGGAGAGAAGTGGAGGGGTGGGTGGTTGGGGGTGCAGAAGAACTGAAAAAGGGGGTTTAGACCGAGAGGGAAGGACACAGTTCCCACAGACATCCTATAGAAGACAGTCCGAACACACACAACAATAAAATCCCAACTTTGGCTCGAGTCCAAACCACAGATCTGACCAGTCGAACTTCCCACACCCTTACCACACACACATACACATTTTGAGGTCTTAGACCCACCAGGAAGCCTGGCCAGAGTTGTGGTCCACATTATGTGCACAAAATCTCCCCTGTCACATTAGACAAGTCGAGTGCAGAAATGTACATACATTATTTAGCCATAAATCTTTCGCAGGCTCGGCTTCGCCCTCATCCGTCTTTCAGTGGAAGGATGTTCTAAAGGAGAGAGGGGGACCACCGCTGAATGGGTCGGGGGGGCGTGTGGCTTTTAATCATGACTAAACTACAGAACAGCACCGACAGTGACTTGGGGTTGTGAGAAGACAAAGCATTTTTAAGGTGAGATTCTACAGGTAAACAAAGTCATTTTTTATGTATTAGAAGGCTTCTAAAAATAAAATTGAAATACGTAATGAGAAGTCTAGTGCAATTCAAAAATCTAACCTTTGGATGATGTTTGAACTAAAATTTTAATTTCATTGCAAACTAAGAACAGATTATTGAAACATTTTACAGCTCATTTTAGTATAAAACTAGGATAAATCCAGTTATGTATCAAAATCAAACATATCTGTAACTTCTCATCTTAACTAATCATCACCACTGTGAACAGTTCTGACTTAGTAAGGTTTTGTACAGAAATTTAGAAAATAGAAGTCATCCTTATGGCTTTTCTGAATACTTGCCCTTAATACTTTTTCTTTATTTATTATAAGGCTATTTATTTATCCATTAATCATTTTTATATTACAGTTTCAATTATACAAAGTCTTTTTAAGACAGTGACAGGTATATTCTTGCAAAATAAATCACTTATGGACACATTTTCCAAATCTTATTCAAATAGATAAACCACTAAAATAGCCTCTGAAGTTATCTATATTTGTGAAAACAGAAACCAGTCTGATTATTTCTTCTGCTGCTTATGTGCCCAGCCCTGTAGCTTTTAACTAATTCACACAAAAGGACTATTTCCAGTCACATTCTCAACCTGTATGGACATGATCTCCTCTGAGCCCTTTGATCTGGCCTTGCAGGCGTTTACAGGCCGCTATAGGGCCCTCTTGAGGTCTATTGTACGTCTTGTTTTTCACTATCATGTTACCTTGCTTCCAAAGATGCCTTTTAATATGGTGACAGAGAAAAAAACAGCATACACTGAGACCATTCAGTCCTTTTAAAGAATAATGGACAAACGATGGACCAACAAACAAAAAACGAGAGAACAACTAGGTGGAAAAGTGAAGCACAAACAAAACAAATGGAGACAGTAGGGTCATGAAAAGACTTCTTGATGTGTAAAGGTGACTGAAAAAGAATGTGGGACATATAGGCATCAAATCGGTGTCAATAACATGGATCAGCAACACCTGGAGCTGCACAGCCCTCACACAAATGTACTGAGGCATCAAAACAAATGCCTCTGTTTGTACATGATAGATAAACTCATTTACAGTGCAGAAGGTTATCAACTGACATTTCCTAACCTACCTTTCACTTAAAGTTGGCTTTTAAAAATCACTAATTCTGTCCGTGACTTCCACCAATGTTTTCAAATTTCTGCATAATTTAACAGAAGTCAGGCAAGTGATTTGTACACTAGTGGTGCTGAATGCTGATAAGTTGGAACACCTTTATCGAGGCACCTTGTATCTTCAAGCAGCCTGTCAAGCAAAACATTTGTTCATATTTCTTTCATTTAAGCATCTCAATATGCCAAAAATAAGACAGGCAGAAAATAGTAGTTGATGATTCAAAGTAAAACCTAAAGAAATGAGGGGTGACTCAGGACTTATGCACAGAACTGTAAGTACAGTTTTCATGTTCATCTATAAACTAGCACATTCTCAAAATTATATTTACTATGATTACATCCACACCAGTGGTTTGGTATTGGCCTTACTATGACTACTAATGCAATTAAGACATCATGATGTTAACAGTTGCTATAGTAGATATAAGGTCATGTGGTCCAGGCCAATATTTACCAGACTATCTAAGATAGTTGCGATCATTTAAAACTTTTAAATCAGTCCAACGGCTAACACATAGATCTTTTAGGACATTCTAGGACATTTTCTTACTGTTGGAGGAGAAAGAGACATGTTGTCGTGAATGGACATCATTAGATATTTAAATGGATGCAACTGTGAATAAATCTGACTTGGTAACAAGAAGTTGAGGGCAAAAAGCTGTAGAAAAATCTCAGGATGAATGTGAAAGAGTGCCGACTCACAGAGTGCAGTACATGGGTTGAATAAAAGAATCGTCCAGTCAAAGCCCTGTTTACGTGCAGCAGCATGACTGACTTAACCACAGTGAACAGCACCTTAATGACACACCTGACTGTATTAAAACAAGAGTTTCTGTATCAGTTAGATCCTTTTAAATATATAATGATGTCCATTCATGACAAAATGTTCACCAAAAACTTATAGTCTAACACATATATGCCTGGACTACATGACCTTGTATCGACAGAGCAATAGCTCACATAATCATGTCTTAGTTACATTAGCAGTCACTGCATTAATATGGTACTGTGCAAAGTCCTGAGCCACCCCTCATTTCTTTATGTTTTGCTTTGAATCATCTCGTTGGTGCAAAAATACTGTCTTGTGCCTGTCAAACTGTCTTATCTTTGGCATATTGAGTAGATTAAAATGAAAGAAATGGGAACAAATGTTTTACTGTGACAGGAAATGGACTGAAAACGAGAGTCTTTGGAAGTCCTTCAGGAAGTCTGGAGAACTGTTCCTCAAGACTACATTAAAAATATACAAGAAAGTGTGGATCCTTGGAAACAAAACATGAAGAAATGGGGGGGGGGGGTTCATGACTTTTGCACAATACTGTATATCGAACATGAATTGATCCATAACAGTGTAAACACATACATATTTCAATATATTTTCTTTGTTTCTTTACTGAAAATGGATAATAATTGTGTTATGGCTCACTAGTATGAAGGGTTAATGTAGAATGTGCTTAAAGACCATAAAGATACAATCTTCAATCAGTGCTCACCACTTTCCTGTCAAAAGAAACACAATCCAGCTCAATTACCAGCTCCTGCATGCTTTACTAACCTCTGATTATCTACACAGGCCTACAGAAAACCATACATTGAAAGACTAAGCTAGGCTTTCTGAGATCCTTTCTGGTTATCTTTCCTTTAATTTCCCACAGGCTGACTCTTTCATTACAGAAGTACATGGGACTATGTTGGCCAGTTCCTCTTTATCACTAAGTCAGAAGCACTGCTCAGGAGATGCTCCAGCTGTTACCAGATCTCGCTGTGTTTTTGAGTTGGGTTCAGCAAGCTTCTTCCTGTTAAATTGCTGACTTGCACCGAATCTGATGTCTCCTGTTACAGTTCTAGACTCCACATCATTAAGTGACTGGAAAAGTGGAACGCAGCCACATCCTGAAACACTTTTTACATCAAAGGCGTATGGCTTTCTTGTGTCTTTTTTCTATAATTCAGCTGCAGAAACAAAAGCTTCATTCAACACAATATCTGTAATAAAGGATCACGTGTTCTTCTGCAACATGCAGCTTGTATAATCTTTATAGAAAAGCATTAACCAATAGACTGAGGCACTCTGGAGAAGCTGCACAGCCCAATGCCTTCTACAGACTTCAGCAATCTTATAACATCATTACTTATCACAGTGTGCTGTGGTGTGTTCACGTGTCACAGAATGGCCACTTTACACTTTAGATGTAAGAGAGTGTGTGTGAGGGTGTGTAGTTGTATGATGGTGTGGTGAGGCTGTGACAACAGCAAAGAAGCAGCTCCTCTATTAATGCCCTGGATTTCAGAAGAGGGATGAACAGGTGTTTACAAAGTTTTAGACAGATAATGTATTTAACCCTATTACTCACCATCATCGCTGTCTGCCAGGATGACCACTTTGGCACTGGGGAAGCTGGCCCCCACCTGACCTCCCATGGGCATGCTCAGTGACACATTAAAGCTCTCTTCTTCTTCATATAGCGAGTCATCAATAATGATGATGCGACACGGCTTCTCCCGCTCGTCCTTGTCGAAGCGCAGGATGCTGGTGTGGTCCTCCGGCCGAGTAATGTAGTCGGAGTAGGAGAGCACTGTGCTGGGAATGGTGCCAGTGGCAGTTCCTGGATGTAAAATGATATAAAAGTACGTGCAAATCACTTTTATTCCTTAAACCTCGTTATTATTTTGGAAGCACAAAACATATGTAATAATGGTAAGAAATAGTGGATTTGTATCAGGGCCTGATACTCAGCCATTACAAAGGTCCATTAAGATATTGTCTTCAAAACGGTCTGAACGCTTTGGAATTAAACAGGCTGTTTTCATTACTGTCTGTTTAAGACTAAGATTTGTATATTAGCTTGGTTCTGTCTGGCTTATTCACAAATTTGCATTAAACCTAACGCTAACATTTACCATTTCTTTAGCCAACCATTACTTTAACTAACACCAACTCTAACTCTAACCCTAACCCCAACACCAACATGAACCACAAACCCTAACCCTAACCCCAACTCCAGCCCTAACCCCAACTCCAGCCCTAACCCCAACTCCAGCCCTAACCCCAACTCCAGCCCTAACCCCAAGTCCAGCCCTAACCCCAACTCCAGCCCTAACCCAACTCCAGCCCTAACCCCAAGCCCAACACCAACCCTAACCCTAACCACAACCCTAACTCTAACCACAACTCTAATGCTGTAGAAAATCAGCTAAATTTCACATCTCAATTTCAGTGTCATTGTTAACAGTTTGAGCAAGAATAACCATCTCTTTGGTAGCTTTGAGAACATTTCAGGCAATGGCACTTAAAATCCAGTCTTAACACAACACACATAAGCAGAAAAAATCCAGGAGAGGTTTAAAACAGTACTGGAGACAACTGGCCAGACTGGACAGACCTTGTTGTGTGTAACAGATGACCATGAGCTCCTGGCTAACATCTCCAGACCTGCGCACAGGAACCAACAGCTCACCAATGTCCTCCTCTATCAGATACTCAGCTTGAGGGATGAACACAGTGGACTCTGCAGAAGATAAAAAATACATTAGCCCAAACCGTGGTAAATACATGTAAAGTACAACAATCAGTGTTTGCTCATATAGTCATCTAAAGGCCTCCATTTTTTGTGGTATGTTATGTTTAACCAGTGAGGATTATTGCTCTCAGCTCCAGCTAATTTATCTCATGTTTTATTTATTCTTACCATCGCCAGGGTCCACAATCTCCACAGTGGCTTTATCTGGGAACTCAAGAACACCCATGACTGGTTCAGACAGCTGTATCTCAAAGGTCTCTGACGTTTCAAACTCCTGGTCAGTGAAGATCTTGACCCTCCATGTGGCCGTCGTCTGGCCTGGGTTAAACTGGACCTGCTTCTGGGCTTTTCCTCGGAAGTCCTTGTCCTTTTCAGCAGTGCCATCCTTAGTTCCAATGCCTGGGTGAAATCAAATACAACCGTGAGAGGAAAGACTTACTTCAAAATTCCAAACAAACTATAGAAATTCTGGAAAAATGCGCACACACACACATCTATCTATCTATCTATCTATCTATCTATCTATCTATCTAT
>JBBIGA010000146.1:283102-293476 GCA_037576975.1 Alestes dentex
CAGACACACATCACATGTGTGGAGATCCTTCACTCTAGACACACAAACAGCACGAAGACCTGCACAACCTGCAAGTCAGTGTTAAAGTACAGGAACAGTACCGGCGTTAAAATGGCTAACGCTAGCACTTTCTGTTGTAAACTTAAATTTACCAGAAAATTCAAGGTATCAGCCTTTGTTTTTTTTTTGAAGTGTCATGTTGTCTGTTAATGTTACAGAGAACTTTAATAAAAGTTGTTCCTCCGCTGTGTCTGTGTGACGTCATCACGACTAGTCAACTCGACTTCGACTATCTTGATAGATAAGTCGACTAGAAAAAATAGTTTTACAGCCCCTATGAGTGAATGAGTGACAGGTGCTGTTTGACAGTAGCTGTTAGGCCACGACCATGGAGGTGGCCTCACTCCTCTGACTGGGCACTTCAGGCCCACATTTGGCAGAGCTTACCCTTTCTTTGCTTTTCTTTCTCACACCACACACACTTCCGCTGGTTTGGAGATTCCAAGGCGTAGAGACTGACAGCTGTAACCTCTTTTCCATCCTCTCCCCTCCCCTCCCTCCCCTCACTTGCTCTCTCCTTTTGTCAGCTTTTGTTTCTGCACAGAAGTAACAACTAAGGAGGACAGCAGGCACTGTCTGGGTGGGCTGAAACCCACTGTCATATGGCTCCTTCAAATCCTTAAAAGGAGATTTGTATCTGGGGCAAACAATGTTCCAACAATGGTTGCTTAACATTTTTGGTTAAATTATTTAATTTTTCTTAAACGAGAATTCGATTGGGGCGCAAGGCTTTAGTGGTCAAGAGGAGCAATAAAGTCACCTTCTCACCTTCCCACCAAAGCATCAGTAACTCATCAGAATGCACAGCAGACTCAATGAATAGTAGCCTCCATCCAGGAGCCCAGGAAGGTTCATGGGTCTCCTGAGGTATTTATGAGAGCAATAACGTACAGAAAAAATGTGAGGGCTAAGTAATGGCCACATTCCCAATGACTCAGGCCACACTGGCCTTTAATAAAAAAACTACAGGAATAGATGTCTCACATCTGATTTATGAACAACTTTACTGCAGTCTTTACAACTAACATTTAGACTGGATGTCAGCTACAGTAGGTCAGATTACCCTGACGTTCTGAAACTGACGTAAATAATTCTCAGATGAAATGCTTTAGAGGTAATATACTCAAAATTGTAACTCCAATGAACTGCCCAATGAATTTAACTCCATGATTTATGCTAATCATTAGCATGCTATTAGCGAGCCACCATTTTTCACACTTTTGGCCTTTTTCCAGATATGCTTATATATAAATAACTCAGATAATGTTTGTCCACATGTGCTGGGTCGTGATGTTATCATGGCCTGCTCTGCGCTAATTTAGTATGTCCATATAATCATCCTCTAAAAGAGTTTTGCCAAGATTCTCTAAATGGCGTCCTGTGGACACCTAAGATTGAGGGCATAATGGAGTCATCATAAACATTTAATTCATGTACACTAATTGTACTTAGTATGGGTTCAAGTTCAAGTTAAATGAGTTATAGCATAATTTAGATGATTTACTATATTTCCAATACATTGTCCATTGTTGGGAAACATGGTAAAGCAACTAGGCGGTATTTTGGTTCTGTAGAGCTCAGAGGGATTTACACAATGCTAATACAATAGTGATGACAGATGGTTAGCATACCAGGGTTGCAAAGAGAGAGAGCTGGAGATACTGTAATGATGACCAGTTTACACTGGAGGTAGAAAATCTACAGATCTTCTGCTAAGAATGACCTCTTAGCCCACATTTGGTTGGGCCAGAGGCATGGGAGGCATTAATGGAGGAGGTCAATATTCAGTTCCTGCAGAATGATGCAAGGGTAAGCAAGAGTGCTGGTTTAAGTATAGCGCTAAGTATATCTGCCCAGAGTGACGAGGCGGCCGATAGCTCCCCCTCATTTCTCTTTCCATTTATAATCATCATAGCTCTCAGGGCCATGTTAGGTATTCCACACATGGACATGTGCATACAGTAGTCAAAATTTCAGACTTATTCAAATTTACAGAAGGCATGTAAAGTACAACATAAACATATTTGCCACAGGTCAAATGGTCAGGATCACTATGTATTTATATAAATAATGATTATTCAAGAATAAACAATTTATAAACATTTATGTTAAAGAGTAACAGCTCCTCTCTAGTTTAACTCGAAATCTTGAAAAAAATAAATAAAAAGGGACATACAGATCAAAAAGCGACAGCAATACAATGAATTTTCAATGTGGCCCAAACATAGTATGTTAACACCGTTACAATAAGAAATGCAGTTTGAGCGCTCACACATGCAAACACTCAGTATCAGAGAGAAGCTAAACACACTATCAGAGAGAAGCTAACCTTACCTAACATAAGGTAGAGGAGTGAGAGCAACTCAGTTAACTTACAACTGCATTCCTGTAGTTCTACTTGTAGTATTTCATGCTCATACTTTATCATCCCAAGGCAGGTATCGATGGGGCCGGTAACATAAGTCATATTGTGACTTACATTTGTACTACAGTACTATGCCAGTACTAGATCTGAACCTGAGGGGGTGCTGCAAAGGTTGAACCGACTAAATTAACACTAAATCAACACTAATGAATGTTCCAGCACCAGTTCTGCAGTTTTGACACACCTGATCTGGCCCAGTTTTCCACAGTTTTGCAAGGTTTAAGTTGAGTTCAAAATTCTGTTGAGCTACAGTTTAGAACAGATAGATACAACTTTGCTTAGCTAACATCTGGTTCAGACAGAATTACAGATGGGTTCAATCTGAATTTAGTCAGGTCACAGTTGGGTTTAGGCAGAATTGTGTCGGGTACAGTCGGGTTCAGAATTTTGTTGGATCACAGTTGGTTCAGACAGATTTTGTTGGGTTATAGTCAAGCTAAGACAAATTTTTTCTTCTGACAAATTATTTTCTGCATATTTCTTCAGCAAATGGCAGGTATCAATAGGTATCAAAATTGGTAACATTTGTCACATTATGACTTATATTTGTACTCCAGCACAACCAATTGTGAACCAGAGAGGCTGCTGCAAAGGCTGACAGTTGTTCAGTGTTATAACTTGTGTTATACAACAAGACAAGTGTTATTCATAATGCCTTTTCAGTGCCGTTGTCTAAAACCATCATACAACAATGCTCAGCATCAGTAATAATATTTTAGCAACAGTCACTATAATTGCCCTTCACTACCAGGGCTGGTTTGGGAACAACATCCCAACACTACCATGGATTGAATTGAACCGATAGGAGTGATCTGATACCCAGGCCTTGAGTTGATGAATGGCTGGGTGACAGGTCAGCCGTGCCCTGCTTTGACACCAGTCACCCGAGGCATAAGTGCTGGAGCTCCTATCGCCACACGGTCTTGGGGGCCCTGGCTGGAAATGGCCAAAAGCAGCCTAACCATGTCAGGGGCCTTACAGAGTATCAGAAGGATGTGCAGACAGCGAGAGAAAGTGAGAAGGAGAGAGACGGCATGGGAGCCTGAAGGAAGGACAGAGAAACCGTATCCAAAAGAAAATGAGATGGTATGAGAGACAGAGAGGGAGAGTGGGAGTGTGTGAGAGAGGAAAAAGTGAGAGCAAGCGAGAGGTAACTAAGAGACCTTGGGGCACAGGAACAGCCTTGCCATTTGGAAGAGATAAGAATAACCCCAAAGTCATACATCAAGTTCGCAACCAAATCCCATAAATCTGTTCTCTGACACATGAGGCTGGAGAGCCGAAGAGGAAGTTCCAGTATTCAGCAGCCACTGGCACCAGTGCACAGTAAATCCTGTGGCAGCCGCTGACATGAGCGAGAGGTCAGATCACAAACACAGTTAGGCAGGAGGCCTCAGGAACTGCTCTGCTGAAAGACACCTGGTGACCTATTTCACTCCTGTGAAAGCATCACTGTGGGTCGTTTGGGTCAACACTAAATGAATCAACATTTAGAGTTTAAACTCTAATGAATGTTCAAGCCCCAGCAATAGTTCTCCTGTCCTGACCCAACTGGTCCAGCTAGAATTCTACCAAGGTACAGTCAAGTTCAGACAGAAATTTGTTGGGTTACAGTCAGGATAAGAAAGAATTTTGTTGGATTACAAACAGATCTAAAAAGAATTTTGTCATGCACAGTCAAATTCAAACATAAGTTTGTTGTGTGCAGTTGAGTTCAGACAGAATTTTATCAGTTACTGTTGAGTTTAGACAGAATTGTGTTGGATTACAGTGGAATTCATACAGCATGGTAACAGTTTACAGCAGGGTTAAGACAGAATTGAAAAATAATCAGATTACATTTAGTTTTGTAGAATTTTAAGGCCTGATAATAGAAGAAGAAGAAGAAGAAGATAATATCTGTAATTCAAAATAACACTAATGCAACCAATATCCTGACCAATTTGGCTGTCTGCTCCCCTTCTTTGTACTGAATGACAAGCTTGAGGTAAAGGGAAGCCCCAGGGTTATCAACTGATCTCTAACTGGGTTTGGGTTACAGGTTTGGTATACAGAAGGCTTTGAAAAGAGATCGGAAAGCAAATCAACTCCCCTTCACACACACACACACACACACACACACACACACACACACACACACACACACAGACTAAAACAAACAACTGTCTGCTGGATCTTCGACTCTTAGACAATATTATAATGGATGAGGAGACAAAAATATCAGAATGAATGCATGCCATGCCTACTTCTACAAAATGATCAGATCCCATATTTTCTCACCCGCTTTCTCTTAAAACTGGTATTTAATGTGTGGTATTTTACCACTAGACAAGGTGACCTTGGTTTCCTTGACTCATTTGACTGTATTGACTATAGGTGAAATGGAGGGAACTGGGAATTCAAGTCTGAACATGCTTGGAAACTTGCCACTGGCTAGAAAGAAGTTCCCAAACCTTAAATCCCTTCAGTCCACAAACCCATAACAATGTGAAAAAAGTCAATTGAAATCTACCCTCACTCCTTCTGTATCGCTTTCACTTCTCTCCCCAAGAGAGAACTCAATGGGCCAGCAACTCAATAATATATTTTTATTTTATTCAGTGGAGACCATGGAAAAGAGAACTTTGCTTAGTCTCAGGTTGAGCTGTTTTTGCCCCCTTTACTGTAATAAATTCCCCAGAGTACTTTGTGCTCTGCATATTCATGTTGCCAAAAGTTTATATGTCCATCCATATTTTCTACCATTGTATTGTAGAAGATCCATGCTGCCCTTATTGTTGGACTGAACATTCAGAAACTGTAAAAAGTTTTATAAAATGTGTTGAAAGATCATAGTTAGATTCATAGAAAATATCTTTAAATTGAAGAGAATACTCTTAAATTTGATGCTGTGCTTGCATTCCTGTTGTGTTAAGGTTAATGCAGTTTGCTTGAGAAATGTGAATTACTACTTTATGGGAGTGATTCCAATAATAGTAATACACACAGCCTCTTCCTCTTGATGTGACCATTTTTCCTGAATATAAGCCCAGAATGGTCAGCGGATTTCCTGCTATGCACTGGCTTAGTAGAAGCAACTACATAATGTAGTTATAATGACTTTTGTGACTGGAATTTATTTAATGGAGAAAATTAGTACATACAGCTAAAAACATCTACAGGTTCTAAGCTTTGTTGTGATGCATATACTGGATGTACAGTTTGTGGGGGTAATCCAACCAGGCATTTGTGTTCATTCACATTGATTTGAAGAAGCGCAATAGCTGATGCACAGACAGTTGTGTTTTTCTTTTTTATTCAAATAATAATGATCAACTTTCAAAAGAAGAAACATCTGTTGTCATTACATTATTTGTAATAATAGTCAGCTATCTAGTACATCCTTAATCAATAGCACTAGCCGCTGTGCATGCGTGAACCAGCGTATATTTCTAGGGCCCTGGTGTATGTGAATGCATTTTGGGGTGTGGCTTGTGCTTGCAGAGTGCAATACATGTTGTGTATCTGATTTCACAGGCAAACAGGTGCGGGCACACAGGCCAGAGAAAAGATTCCCCAGAGGAAGTGCTTCGCTCAAAGTGTTTGTGTTTATGATGGTTGGGGGAGGGGATTAAATGTTGGCCCACTTAGGAGGGTGTGAGCTTGAGAGGGCAAACACACACACACACACACAAACGCACACAGAAGTAATATGTCATATTTTATCGATTCGATAATTTTAAACAAATAAGACATCACAGTAAGTAATTCATTTACGTTTCCCTGAGATGTGCATGCGCACTTGACATTCATTCATCTGAACTGGGATGACTTTACTGCGGGCTTGTTCAGAAATGGGTCTTTCTAGTATTGTTCTGTCCCATGACCAGTGCCTATTCTTTGGTTAGAAATGATTAATTTACGAATCCTAAATACTTGATTATAGCAGTAAATCCGCCACTGCTGTTATTATTGGTAAGGAATTCTGGTGCTCATATCATGGCTACACCACCACAATAGTTCCACTTCATGAAATGGACAAAATATTTGTTTATTTAATTACAAGATTTAAATATCTGAGTCACTGAAAATATCTGAACTGATAGCAATTACACTTGCTGGATCTATCAGTCAAAATTATGTATCTAGATATTAACAAAATAATGGCATTATTTATTTATTTATTTATGGTTTGTCCATGTTAACTGACACAGTAGATTATATTAATGTAAAATGTCATGTGAACCACAACCCAATCATCATGCTGCACTAAATTATTTGTGTATGCCTGTATAGTGGAAGATGGCAAAAAGTTAAAAAGTATGGATGGTTCACTATAAATAGTTAATAGCCAACTGATTTTTTTGTTACATAACACTGAATCCATTTGGTAGATGCTTTATCCAAAATTGATTTTCAATCTGAGGAACTGAATGGCAAAAAATTATATCGAAGCAGTTTTAATCATTAAATTTGAATCATTAAATCATAAATCTGAACTTATAGGCAGGTTATGTTCCAACTAGGCTGTGATTGAACCAATGCCCAGCCAGTACAACAGTCAAATCTATGCTAATAATGAGATTTAGGCCAGGATTATAAAAAGTGGCCTATACTGTTTCTTTTCTGGCTCTGAATGGTGCCATGGCCCAATCAGGCTGTCAGAGGCTCTAACCATAGATAAGTCAGCCTGGCCTCTAAACCAGCAGCTCCTTCCAGCTGACTGTTTGCCAAAGATGCTGAATGCCAGCCCTGGGGTCCACTCCAGACACACACCCCCACACATATAGACACACACACACACACACACACACACACACACACACATACACACACACAAACACACATACACACACACACACACACACACACCCCAGAGCGTTCCCTTCTAGACAGAGAAAAGGCTGGAATTCATTGGGAAGAATAGCCTCAGTGATATTAGGGAAATTACTGTGATTCTTAAGTTCAGCACTACTCTACTATACAGAACTTTCCTTAGGGTGCAAAATATGGGGGGTCTCGGGGGGTCTGAGACCTCATGACTGCCCTTTGCTTTGAAACTGCAAGTTATGCAAAATTGTCGAACTGAGCATGTTGTTCAACTTGTCAACTCGTTTCATAGATCATAGATGTTTTGTTTTGTTTGGTCCATCTCCAATCACTACCACATGAGAAAAACATTGATTTTATTTAGTCTTTTCAACCCTCAACTCCTCCTCCCTTGTCAACAATATTTTGTCTTATTTCATCCTTCGCCAACTCCTGCTCCTCATCCCACAACAAACATTCTGATGGGGGACCCCCTGACTGCCATCAGGTATTTCACACTGTGGTGTTACCCTCAGGTGGGGAGAGTATTTATAGCACTTACACACTATACCCTGTGTTTATTTTATTTTTCGACCTAAAACAGTTTAAATTCAGCATAAATTCACTCCTCTGCTCTGGGAAAGTGAATAAAATGCATCATACACAATAAGACCATGTTTTTGAGGCTACAGTATATTGTAGGATAAAAAAATTACTTTAAAACTGTAGAATTCCTTTATCTAATTCAAATGTATTAATTTTTCTTGTTATCTTTTTAATAAAACAAAAGGTAATTCTAGACTAACATAATTATTATTATATTCATTATTGTTTATTATAAATAATAAATTAATTACAATCATTAAATAATGAAAATGACCGGCTTAATGCTACTACTATGTCTACTACTACTACCACTAATAATAATAATAATAATCCTCACCATAATAATAAGCATAGGGTTCAAATGGTAGATATTCTCGACGTTTCACAAGTAAAAACTTTATGTTAAACCACATCACTCTAACTGTCTCCTGATTGTGAGACATTCCCAGTCGTCCCAAACACATCGATCAACCTCATGCTGTTATTTACTGACCACCAAAGCTGGCAACCTGCTCAGACATGTCCAGCCCGAAACAGACCTTCAGCCTAATCAGCTAATTATATCCCTTTCTTCTCCTTCTTTCAGGTGTGTGCAGAGAAGGGGGTTGGGAGTGGGTTTGGGGGGTGAAAGGTTAAGTTTTCTAGGCCATTTACAGAAAGACCTCTGTGTCCAGTCATTGTGTCCACACACGCTTGGGAGATTCAGAGAGTGAGACATCAAACACACCTTGAATAGCCACACACACACGCACACAAACCCCCACACACACATATACACACACATTCCTACATCTGGTTCTGACGAGCCAACTGGAATCTGAAACAGTAGCATGGCGAGCACAGGTCCAAATGACTTTCCGCTCCTCTTTTGTCCGACACAAAGATCCCATTCTCTTCCTGAATAAACACATAAACCATTCTCCCAAAAAACATGGAAAAACCAAGTGCTTCTGGTGTGATCTAAAAGAGGATTTCTCGGGCCTCTGCTGCATGTGTAATTGGACAGTGACACAGGTTTGGTTGTTTCAGCACTGCATTTTTGAACTGAAACAATAATTATGAAATAACTATATAACTATAGAAATTACAGCTTTTTTATACAGTCCTCACATTCCAGGACAATATGACGAAACCATAACTGAGAAAATCTTGTCTTTGTCTTTGCAGTCAAATCTGAGCAAAAAATAGACAAATGGGGTCAATTATGAATAACTACACAATCTAATGTGATTTGTTGTGATGCATTATTTTATTTACTTGTGTGAATATCTGAATGCAATTCTTCACAATGCCAGCTAGAAGACCTATGGACTTCAGCACTGATTCACCTTTGCCTCATTTGTCAGTAAGACATTGTCCCAGATCTCTGGAGTCATGCTGTTCTTCTCTTAATGGTAAACTTTAACAAATCGGTGAATCTTCTCATCAACTGTAGCCTTCTATGGACTTCAGCGTTATTTACTATCGTTAGACTGAGTAATGTGTTTTACAATCAAGTATCTTGTTAATTTTGATGAATTTATGCAGATTTTTCAGCCAGCTTTCATGCAGGTACATAGAATCAACTCCAGCTCTCTTGTGCATGAACTAATAGTGCAATGATGCATAGCTGGCCAACAAATAACAGCTAATTGCTTTTGGTCCTATAAAAAATATTAATGGACTTTTATTATAAAAACTTATATAATGAACTTATAATGCCCACACACTGTGAACCAGTTATGAAGTTAAAGGCCATTTAAATCTACCAGCAGTTGTTCAAATATGATGCTCAATACAGCATAAATAGAACCCAAACACTGCCGTGTGAATTGCATTTCAAAATGCTCAGAATGCATGTACCATTTACAGCCGCAGTTAAAATAGCACCCCTTCCACCTGTTACTTTGCTTTTGGAATATCTTGTTTGGAATATACCCCCACCCCCATGCACCAGTATATGTGTTACTGGTTACTTGCCAGTAGAAAAGTGTAATTTTTCCAATGTAGTGGACAACCAAACAGAGGCGGTCCTCAATCTAATACACATTCATATGCAGCATGTATGTGCAGTATCATTTTTAGCAATGTGTTTGATGATAAAATTCTTTAAAGTTCCATTTGTTACAGTTCAAGTGATAGGATGCAAAAACGTCGGGAATTCACACTTAAATTACTGAGTTGGACATACTTGCTTCCACAGCAAAGGGAACATTCCATTGCCATAAAATTATATTAAAGACTAGGGAGGTTTTTTTGTAGGGTGTTGTGCTGCTTTCAGAGAACCCCTCATTTCTTCATGTTTTGCTACCAAAGAGCTAGAATTTCTTGTATTTTTCAATGTAGTCTTGAAGAACAGTTCTCCAGGTTTTCTAAAGGACTTTCAAAGACTCTCATTTCAGTCCAGTCCCTGAACCTGACCAGTTTCAGAGGAATGTCTTTTGTTGGTTAAGACACACAGTGACCTACGTATGAATCATTCAAGCAGAACAAAGAGCATCTAACTGAAGTCCTGA
>JBBIGA010000146.1:305491-330319 GCA_037576975.1 Alestes dentex
GCAAGTCTAAAGTCAAGTCACAAGTCTCTGTTTGTGTGACTTAAGTGCGACTCGAGTCCGAGTCTCAGACTCGAGTCTCCATCTCTGGTTCAGTCTAATGTTTGTATACTGAGTACTTTGCGATGGCTTTGAATGTGCCTCAGCCTTGTTTAAAACAAAAATGATCCATTTTAGAGCTCATGGAAATATCTGCTCCCAGGTTTGGTTGGAAGCGGACTGAGACCAACTTGCTTGGAGGGCTTGGTTCTGCTTATCTGGTCCACACCAGTGTTCACATGGCACTGTTCTCGCTTGCTCTACCAGTCTGCAATCACAGAGCAGCCACTTTTTCAATCCTGAAAACACCCTTAAATGCATGAGGTTTTGGGAACAATCTACTGGTCCCAATACTAATAATAACAGTGCTAAACCAGTGCAAATGTTTCTGGTGGGGGGGGGGGGTTCTGTCCTAACAGCTAATTCCTGTCTTTTAGCACCCAGAGTGGGTGTGATTGCACCTGGGGTTTATGTTAGTTGCTGCATGCAAAGGACGTCTGGACACACAGAGAGAGAGAGAGAGAGAGAGGGAGAGAAAGATAGAAAGAGAGAGAGAGACAGAGAGAGAGTGCAAAAGAGAGAGTGACAGAGAGAGACAGAAAGAGAGAGACAGAGAGGAGAAATATAGCGTAAAAAAGAGAGAGAGAGACAGAGAGGACAATAGAGAAAGAGAGAGAGAGAGAGAGAGAGAGAGAGAGAGAGAGAGAGACAGAGAGAGAGACATGGAGAGAGAACTTTTTACATGCATTTTAAATGTTCTTTCTGTCACAGTAATGACAATTTTAATATAGATTGCACATTAATAGTACTTTATTGATCCACATAACATTTCAGTAAACAGTCAATACGGGTAAATTAATTAAGTAAGCAGTACTTTATTGATACACATATGTAAATAAACACATTTTAATAAAGTCAATTGTGCTTTATTGCTCCACATACTGAAAATAAAGAACATTGAACTACACACCCATCTTCAGTAGTATCAGATTTTAATACAATATTAAGGATCACTTGAAGGATCGTTTGGTCCATGGCCGTATGGGCAACATGAGTAACAGCAAAGACGAGCAGAAGCTTTCTGCTTTGCAAGGGCGAGAGGGGATGCCTCATAAAGAAAGTGTGCTCTTACTGTCTAAAACACTTCCTATAGGTCATAAAACATGGAGGCACTTTTATGGTAACTCACCTCACAGCCAACTGCCTAACAGCAGCAGAGATAAAGAAGTGCAGCTACGGGGCCGTTTATTACTCAATCAGATATCAAAAGTTTGTGGCCTCACTGCTAACTGGATCCATGATCCAAGTTTATTTGAATAACATTATCATATACTGTACATCATTGAATGTGCTTTACGGAGATATAAGCATAAAAGAGAAAACTAAAAATAAGGATAAAAAGGAAACTAAGCAATTAGACTAACCATAAAACTAACATAGAATAAAAGATTTAAGATCAGTTAAAATAAGTCAAACAGAGGTAAATAAAGAAAATAAAGAGTACAGATAGAAGTGTGTGATATTTGTGACAGTGTCAGGGAGCATTAAGACTAAATTCTGTTTTACTGGACCTTCCAGGCTGATATTCATCAAATATCTCAGACACATATTTAGGACTCATATCACTGTATCTGATTGGAAGTCACTGTGAGTAACTGAAAATTAGAATAATGTGCTCACTTTTCTGGGTTTTTGTAAGAACTCTAGCAGCAGCATTTTGAATAAACTGTAGCTGTCTAATGGTCTTTTAGCACAGGCTGAAGTCTTTATTGTCCAGGGTTCCAGATATGCACTGAGCTGCAATCTTGGCAGCTTTGCTCCTATGCAGAATTATCTGTTTTGTTTTTATCTAATTGAGGGAAATTTTGTCTAATAATGAATGAAAGTAAAATACAGGAAAAAAGGAACTGCGCATCAAATCTACACTAAACTTAAAGGGTATTTCCCCGAGAATTACACACAAAGCTGACCAAAGAAGAACACTATAGACTTACTACATCCAGTAATAGGGCAGATACCAATAACACAGAGATAAGTAATAATTAAGCTGTCATGTGCTATGTACAAAAGGAAAGTTACTCCAAAAAAAAAATTGGACTAGCAGATTTACATGTCCATATTTAAAACTACTTCATTACTCTACTATTGAATTAATTTCTCTAGTGTACCATCTTAACATATTATAATTTAAAATGTTCCATCCGATACAAAAGTAATGTACTGTGCAAATTGTTTAAAGACATTTATCTGAGCAGTGAGGGACTTTCTGCCAGCAAAAACACAAGTTACCATTAAGATAAATGCAAACAATCAAGAAAGCCTATAAATAATATCAAGATTTTTGTTTGTAAAAAAGTGCTTGAAGTTCTGTGAGCTGGTTAGAAGAACACAGGTTCAGTTCCAGTTTTCTCCTCAAAGCCTCTAGCCATTGTTTGGATTTATGAAATTCCATCAGCAGCTCCTGATTTCATCTAATGAAGTATCGATTGAACCGAACCAGTTATTTAAAAGAGAACTAATTTAATACTGGTCTGGGAATGATAAAGAAAACACATGAATCTCTATTTATTGTAGTAATATATTCCAGCACACGTATTTTAAGATTAGCTTTTAAAAGTGCATACTACTCAGATAAACACTTAAAAAAAAAAAAAAAACATTTCAGGGGTCTAAGACTTTTGCACAGTACTGTAATTGACAGTACACAGGATTCAAAGTTTCTAGAACATCTTGAGGCTGTTGTGAGGGAAATGACATGAAAAGTTGGTGAAAGACTATTTGGATAAAAAAAAAATTATGAAATATTTCTTGTTCTTTGTCCGTTACAGAGGCTCATATTTTCCAGTTGGGTGGGTTAGTCATTTTCTCCTCAGTCTGTAAAACAAAAAGACAAAATTGAGTCATATTTTCTGTTAACATTTCCCATCAGAAACCACTTATAAAAACAGACATTGAAACTTTTATAAACTTTTTTTTTCCAGAGGTTGATATTTAACCACCAATCTGTCTAAGGGGAATGAAAATGAAATGTGTTGTTGAGATTTATGAAAAAAGCAGTGAGGTCACATGGGTTAGCATATGCCTATAACAATAAATCAACTTGTATTGCAGGAATCTAGTTGAATTACGATTTTTCATGTGAAATATGTTTACAGTCCAGTTCATCCCAGGAGCAGGTTCTGTATTCAGAACCGCAGTCCAAAGAGCTATGGTGACAAGGGTGACCACTGTAATCAGTTATTGGAGCGCATGAACATTATGTTTTCAAATACAAATCAAACAGAGGCACTTCTGATTTGCTATTGGTTGCAAATGAACTCTACTGTTACGCTTAAGGTGGCCGAGGTAAACAGGACTGCATAGTAAACTGAACTAGAAGCAGAGATAAGAATCTGTGGACTCCTCCACCCCCTTGACCTGAGAAAGGAGATAGCAGGCCGCTGAAAGGCAAGGCATTCCTCGGGAGATTTATCAAGGTGGGAGAAACCTGCGGGACTAATCCAAGAGCCACGCTCAAAACATCTTCTCTAACCTCCAATTCATGACCATGAGGGTTGAGTTTCATGGACTGGTTTTATTCACCTCAGCCTGGGAGTGAAAACGTTTCATGAGGGGGATTCTCTAATCGGATCCAAGATTATACTCGGACTGACGTTCAAGACAGGGGCCCAGTTAGATCAATTTGGAGAATGTAAAAAAAGACATGGTATATTTAGCTAGAAGGAAATGCCAGTTGCCAATGGTGGGTTGTTAACCCTTAGAGTATATTAGTAAAATTGGATTTCAACAAATATAAATGGTGTAAATCAGCCTAAAACCTGATTTGTGCTCCTACACACTCGCCGTTTGTTGCTCTTTCACTTGTCGTGTCTGTGCTGGGCTGCTCTCCAGACCCCCTTCCTCTTTGGGTTTTCCCCTCCCACTTGAGGGCGGAGACTATCCTGAAAGTTAGGGTTGGGTTTTTTTAAAGATCTTGTTTCTAAGGCCTTCTAAGACCTCATGTTCCAAGGCTTAAGGAGGTTATTGAGAAGGGAGAGGTAGTTTGGCTGTATCTAGGCTAAATACATTTGCTTCCACTATCTAGAACCAACACAAGAAACAATGATGATATATATTTCTCTAATGTCAAAGTTATCGCAATGTTCCTGTTGGCACAGTAGAAAACCCTGGTGTAGAAAATTTCACCAAGTCTTCACCATGGTCTCCTGTGGCCAGGTAGTTCTGGTGTGGGGGCTCATTAGCTCATACAAAACAGTCTCCGCTGAAGTTCAGTGACCATTTCCTTTAGCCATTTCTGAACAACAACCCCTATATCCATTTACATACCAAGTGAGATTTGTATGTATGATTTATTCAGAGAACAATAAACGAATCCTAACATGGGTGGTGATACCTGATGTTTTTTTATTTATAAACTATACTAATTCCAGAGGAAATCACTTGAGTCCTCTGCATTGAACCTATTCACCTGAGTGAAGCTGTGGGCAGCTGACAACGCCGCATGGGGAGCAGTGTGTGGGGATGGTACCTTGCTCAAGGGTACCTCAGTGATGCCATTGGCAGTCCTGGGATTCAAACCCCTGACCTTCTGAATTTGATTTTTGCAAACTTTTGCACGAAGTAACTCCACTAATCTCTGTTGCTGGCATGGTCGTAAGCAAGATTATCAATCATGTTTCAAAAGCTAAAAAGTAGCACATCTACTACTTCTGGATGGAGGAGTGTAAATCTCACTATTACTTTCTCTTTTCCATGATGAAGATGCCTGTCTATTGTCTCCATTTGTCACTTTTATGAGGAGTAAATCAGTCACTCAAACCCATTAGTTTTCTTTGTGGTGTAAACATGGCATTTTTGTCTTGTTTTATAGTTTTTTACATGGAAATATGATTCTGATCTTAACAATTAACTATACAACACTTTTCCAAGTTGTCCTGTCCAAAGGTTAATCTCTCAACTGGTAACAAAAATCTGAGCAACGGAAATGGCTTGACAGAACCATCATGGACAAAAAAACAGATAGACAAAAAAAAAGTAATATAATGCAGCACAACCTGTGCTTGGTTGTTTGCTTCATACTGTACTGTGTGTCCACTCTAATCAAAATAGTCATTATAAATTCACCTAACCTTTGGCTCATTTGGTTTCATTATTGTCTCCATGCTGTCCAGAGCATCCTGGTGAAGGACCACTGTTCCCAGGCAGAAGGGACTCAGTGATTTCTGCTTCTGTTGTCAGTGCTGGGTCGCGGAATGTAGCTGTGATGGGCAAGGCTGATAGGGGCAGGTGGAGGCAACAGTCTTTCAACGCCCGTCTGATCACAGCTCGCCCCACACTGCCGCTCACAGCAGGACATGCCCTCTGAGGGCCACGGGGAGAGAAGATGAGCTGGAGGTTCTCTCAGACACACACAATATCTTAAGTATGTGGTGGTCTGCAGAAACTATTCACCCCAATATCCATAGGTTCACTGTATTTTCTGTACTTTTGTATATTTTTTTTTAATTATTTTGTAGGTTTTTTCTGTAAAGCATTCTTATTTATAAAACATTTTTTAAATAGCTTGATAGGATCAAGACTTGCAGATGATCGTTTACATAAATCCATGTGAGAAGAAAACTAACAATAATTGTGGATGAGAAGATGACTGTGTCAGTGTATGTGTCAGTGTGTTTGAGTGTGTGTATTTCAAGTTTCAAGTTAAAGTTCAAGTTTATTGTCTTTTGCCACCTAAAAATGCAGACATTATTATCAGTAAAGAAATCTACCTATAAATCTATCTATAAATCTATTGATCTACCTATTTATCTCTCTCAGTACCATTCAGTAAAAAATAGTAAAATATACATAGTGAATATATATATAGTGCTATATTGATCCTTCTCTATTGAGGGAAGAGACTGATCCTGAAAATGTCATTGAGAAGCTTGGATAGGCCCTAGCTAATTGAGCTCATATAATCCTGCCCAGTGGGGACCCTTCCTCCATAAACAAGCCTCCTTCAGCTGCACTGACAGGCTAAAATAAATCATTTTTATGCATGCAATAAATTTAGCATCAGTGGAAGTCCCTGATTTACTTTGTTGAACTTTGTTGAAGGCTACACTAATATACTCCTATACAACACACTACACATATACAATGTGCATATACATATACTGCACCTAAGCAAATCATTTTGGGGTCTAGTAGGCATATGTACATCCAGCAGTGTTTGTGTGTATGCGTGAGTGAGTGAGTGTGTGTGCCTGTGTGAGTGTGTGTGTGTAGGGTCTGGGTAGGTTGGGTTTGGGGTGGTTGGATGGTTGTGAATCTGTGCAAGTCATGCTTTGTGGTCATGATGAACGGGTGAGATGAGAGAAAGAGTACCTTTTCTTTTCATCCTACAGGTTTAGATTTTAATTCTCAACCAATACACACAAAGCAAGACTATGGCATGCAGATGTGTGTGTGTGTGTGTGTGTGTGTGTGTGTGTGTGTGTGTGTGTGCATGCAAAGTCAGAAAACCAGTGCATTCAACTTAAGTACGTGAAGTACAAATTCAGACTAAGTACTACACATTCAGACTAAGACAATGTTTCACTGAGGTGTAAAGGGGGTTTAAACTGTCCGGCCTTCTATTAGGACTGTATAATTGGACTAGTAACTTAGTCCCTGGAATGCGCTATTTGGCACTGAGGATGACTAAGAGTCTAAGACTGTCTCATGGTCAATCTGTTCCCTCTAATTAGGACAACCTGACCTTCGCCCCTTGACACATTTCCCATTAAGGTGCCGGAGGACAGTTGGAGATGCTCCAGCAGGAAGCAGACATGTGTGAAGAGGTTAGTACGTAGATAATAACACACTTGCACACCTCAGTCAACGAATCAAAACATCTTTGTTAGT
This sequence comes from Alestes dentex, assembly GCA_037576975.1. Taxonomy (NCBI): domain Eukaryota; kingdom Metazoa; phylum Chordata; class Actinopteri; order Characiformes; family Alestidae; genus Alestes; species Alestes dentex. The sequence goes on from JBBIGA010000146.1 coordinate 312,416, forward strand.
GTTCACTGTGCAGTCTGAAATCTAACTAACCTTAAACACACAAAAAACTACTTTAGAACTGTATTTCCAAAAAATCCTAGGAAAATTTTTTAATCTTTCAAAACTATAGAACTAACGTATACTGTACTGTGATTTTTTTTATATTGTCATCTCAAAAATATTAGGTAATGCTTTCATATCTGTTGTCCAAATTTCTAGGTATTAACAGGACACGTATGAGGTACAAACTCCAAATTACAGGTTGTGCTGTTTCATTTTTAGGGTAAAATGGCAGAAAGTGACCAGAAAATCTAGCTCAATTACACTGAAACAGGTTTTAGCTAGTAGACCATTAAAGGACGTAGTAAAGTATTTCATAACTTAATGGTAAAGTGGTAAGACCAAACAAACACAAACCAAATTGCACAGTAAAGCCACGTAGTTAAATTGGTAACTATTAGGTAGTAATATGGCATTAAAAGGCATAGTTGTACACAGGGTGTACTTGTTTGTTACCTATAAATGAAATTGTATCTGGGTTATAAAAGAAAGAAGTAATTCTCACTGTGGTTTTACTGGGTTCCTTTTTTTCTGCTTAAACTTGAGACATTACATTGCAATTTAGTGTGCATGTGTTTGTTTGGACAACCTTATTACTTGTCCAGGTATGAGATATTTTACTATGTATTTCATTACTTTAACATTGTTAGATAGTCTTGGCCTTCACCCCTTCTTTTTACTTTCACTGCACATCTAGATGAACCTGTTAGGCATGTCAGTGTAATTTGGTTAAATTGTTACTCAGACTAATTAGCCAGTAGTTTAGTTTGCACCTCACACTTACTTGGTGAATACATAACTTAAGAGGTTGTTAAAGACTATAAATCCACTTCAAAAATGGGTGATTGTCAATTTGATATTTGACATTATTAAAACTTTATACTCATGTTTGTCTATCCATTCCCATTGGGCCTAATGACCTGTAGTTTTGTGGTTTCTTCTGTTACCCATCATTCAGAAATAAAATTCTCTGCAGAGTTCAGAAAACTCTGCCCATTTGGGGTTTGAGTAGCTGTAGAAGTTATCTTCATGGTGGTCTTAAAACCAGTAAAACAAGAAAAACTGCCTCTTAAAGAAACCAGATGGTCATGACCAAATATTTCAGCTGTCATTATGTAGCTACCTGGGTGTGAGTAGCTGGTGAAATGGTGTGCTAGGTAATCGGGAAAACTGCACGCCTGTTCATGTTGACCCTCTTAGTAAAGGTCCTGCTTATCTCACCTAAAGGAACTTGGTCAAACAATAATCTTTCTGATTGATGCACTGGTCACTTTCAATAAGAATGCAGTCAGTGGGGGTTCCTGAGAGTAAATGAGGTTTTGTCCCCTCGCCATGGCTAAACATTGAATGCCAGCAATGTCACAGCCATCTAGACCAAGGAAGGATGGCTTATCCTTGGTTGTCAGTGTTTTACATCTTTCTCAGTAATCACAGAATTATCTGCAGCACCATTCTGGAAACCTGTGAAGTTGTAGAGTAGAAGCATCATTATGCATTCAGCTGCAGTAAAATTGGCTCCCTTTGTATTCCATTTTTTACTGACAGTGCTACCTGCAACAGCTGACTGGGTGATTTAGTTTGGGAATATGAGCAGTCTGAAAGAGAATTTGTGTATTGTCTTGTCTTCAGGTTGTCTTCACAAGTGAAGGTTGACCACAGAGATGAATTATCCGACACCATTGTTCTTTATTTTCGATCACACGCAGCAGCTGACTTCCACTTAGTCCTGTCCACCCCATCACATTGTCTATCCAAGCGGTGGCTGGCCTTCCTCTATTTCTGTGTCCTAGTGCGAGTCCAGTGAGAACTGCCTTTTCCACAGTGAACTTCTCTTGACGGGCTATATGCCCAGATTTTTGTAATTTCCGAGCTTTGACATGTTGTAGTAGACTGGGCTTCTCACCGAGCTGTGTCCAGACAGCCTCATTAGTCTTTTTGGTTGTCCATGGTATCTGCAAAGTCCTCCTGGCACATATGTTCTCAAATGCTGTTATCTGGTTCTCTTCTGCCTTACGCAGCATCCAGCTCTCGCAACCATAGGTAGCCACTGGCCACACCAAAGCCTTTACTAGTCTCCACCTTGTGGTCCAACCTATTCCTTTGTTTTTGAGGATCGTCTTAATTCGACCAAGCACATTAGCAGCCACAGCCAGGCGTGTCTTGATCTCAGCAGTACTGTCTATTCTCTCGGTGATGTCAACACTCAAATACTTGAAAGATGACACTTTCTCCAGAGTTTTATTATCAACTATTATGGTTATGTGCTCACCAGTTGAAGACATGACCTTCGTTTTGGTAACGTTCAACAACATGTTGTACTTCTTGGCTTCTCCAACAAGGCGATCTACAAGTTCTTGCAGATCAACAGGTGACGTGGCAACAAGTACAATGTCATCCGCATATTGAAGATTGTTGATCACACGTCCACCAATCCTGAAACCCTTTTTATACTTGTCCAGAACCTTTCTCATTACCACTTCAGCCAGAATGTTGAACAAGCAGGGAGACATCACACAACCTTGTCTCACACCCTTCTTTACTCGAAACCAACCAGACATCATGCCTGCCACCTTAACAGCCGCTGTCTGTTGTCTGTAAAGATTTTACAGTATCTGGATAAGTTGTGGTGGGAACCCCATTTCCAACATTGACATCCACATGTCACCATGTCTAATCATGTTAAAGGCTTTGGTGAAGTCAATGAGGCAAATGTAATTATATTTTGGTTATTTTTTGGTTAATTATATTCATGAGCCTTCTCCATCATAACACGTAAGTTGACAATTTGTTCACGGGTGCCTCGCCTTGGTCTGAAACCTGCCTGTTCATCTGCTATTTCTGTCTGCAGTTTACTCTGCATTATTTCTAGAATGACTCGTGGCAGAATCTTGCTGGCATGAGAGACCAGAGCGATAGTTCGGTAGTTGCCGCACTGCAGGGGGTCACCTTTCTTCGGTAGAGGTACAAAGATAGACCTCGTCCAATCATCCAGCCATACTCCAGATTCCCACACTTCCTTAAATATTTAATGCAGTTTATCCAAGACTGTTTCACCTCCATACTGAAAGAGCTCCACCTGAATGCCATCTGGACCTGCTGTTTTGTGCCGACTGAGGCGTTTCATAGCTTGGGCTACTTCTGCTTTAATAGGTGGTGGCTCGTGTTCTACTATCTCGATGGCCAAATTTTCTTGATCATAACTATACAAATCTTCACAGTATTCTTTCCATCACTCCACTACTGCTTCTGGCACTGTCAGCTTAATGCCATCTCTGTTCTTTATGGCTACTTGTCGTGGTTGAAACTTGCATGTGAGTTCACATACTGTACCTGATCTACTATTTCCGCGTCGTGCACTTTCTTCCAACTTCATACAGATCTTATCAACATCAACCTGCTTATCTTGTCTCAGTCTTCTTTGCACTTCTTTGTGAAGTTCTCGGTATCGATTTTCATCCTTATTTTTGACAGCACACTTCTGCTGGATCAACTCTAGAGTAGCATCTGAAATCCATTGCTTTCTCTTCTCTTCCTCCTTCCTCCAGTAAGGACTGTCTCAGCAGCGTACTGTAATGCCTCCTTCAATTGGTTCCAATTCGTTTTTGGCGTATCTACACCTGTTATGTTTGCCATAACCTTTAGTCCGTTCATCACGGCAGCCACGTACTGCTCTTGTACTTCTGGTTGCTCTAATCCATCTACGTCTACAGTCGGTGATGTATTTCTCCATATACATGTTAGTCGTAAACGTAGTTTCATCACCACCAAGTTGTGATCTGTGTCACCATCTGCACCAGGATAAGTCTTGGCGTTGTGAATACCTTTTCTCCAAGTCCATGCCACAGCAATGTAGTCCAGCTGTGCTCGGGATACATCACCAGTTTGTTTCCATGTGTACAGGTGCCATGGATGACGTCTAAAGATGGTGTTGGCCAGAACAAGTTTGTGTTCAGTACAGAAATCAGTAAGTTGCTGTCCAGCTTCGTCTCTTTCTCCTAAGCCGTAATGACCGAGAACTTCTCTTTCCGTTGCTTCTGCACCAACTCTGGCATTAAAATCACCAGTCAGCACCAACACATTTCTCTTTGGCACTTTCTTTACGACATATGCCAGCTCTTCGTAAAAAGTTATCACGTCTTCCTCGCTCTTATCCCGGGTAGGTGCATAACACTGTACCACTGTCATAACACTGTACCACAATTATGTGCATACATTTTTTAATTTTATTTTGAAGCAACCACTAATTTCAAACTGTATCTACAGTCTTGTTCAGAGTAAAGGAGGATATTAACGCCTTTTAAATGATGATTACTCTGGGTATTTATTTTCCTGAAAGGACTGTTGGGTTTTTCTGTGTTCTTTGTAATTGGTGCCGATATGTTTCGGTTTTGAAGAGTAACTTGGTAAAGAAATCATTAGTAGTATTGATTTTTTTTCTTAAAGTTAAAATTAAAGAAAAGTTTGAGAAAAGTAATTCAGAATTAATTGGTAGCAATTGGAAAAGAATAGAAAAGTGGTTCCTCGTCTCAAAGGGAATATCTTTCCCATTAAGCTCCTGCAGTGAGACTTATGTAATGTTACTGACAGCTGCGAAATTTGAAATATCCAGTCTCCTACTGGAGAAAGCGCAACTAATTTTTGAGGAAACCTTGGACAAACACCACCCCCCACCAACCAACCCAAAATAGGACTCTTGGAGAACTTTGGCACATCATATCTGGGACCTAAAATCTATTACACCTCTGGACTGCAATTAAGTTCTCTGTCTCAGGAAGTTAAAAAAAAAAAAGTAAAAATAAGAAAAAAATGTATATAGTCTACTTGTCAGTCTCACTTCCCCCTTCTGCTTTCCACAAGCAGCTAAAGTGTACTGTTACTAAGAGGTGCTACATTATTAACTGCCATCAAAACAAGTGTGTAGAGGCTTCCTAAAAATATGAACCCACACACTAAAAAAGTGCAACCAAAGACTAAAGGCAGGACACGAGGAACTCTGGCACACAGAGGGTGTTCAAACAGCCCACATTTATTTGTTAAGGATTAATTATCACCTCTTACAAGTGACCCAGCTGTAACCTCACCCCTTGATTCCTTACCAATTTAGCCTTTCTAAAAGCACCCCACGTTTGGAGGTGGCCAGCTAAAGGTGGGTAAAAAAAGCCCAGGAGAAAGGACAGCTTGGACAGACAGGGTATAGATGGACGTGCAGACAGAGAAAATGAGATAGTAGCTGTAGTAAAAAAAAAAAAAACAAATATGAGAGCTACCCATTAGCTAATTTAATAGTAAATATGTGCTTTTTTGTCACATTTACCAGATGTTGCCCATGCTAAACTGGACAATTTCTCAATCTAAATCTAAATCTGCATGGGTAAATGCAGAGGTGACCATGTGAAAACAACGCAGTGGCATGGGTGGCGCTTGGAGGGTTAATGGTGGGCATGAAAAAGACCCTCAGTATTTTCTGCCTCCCAACCATGGAGGGATATGAGCCAGCAGGTCTGCTGGTCCTATCGCATTACCCTGAACCACACACTCGCACTGCAAAAATAGCTGTGAACAAAGAAGGTGAGAGGATTTATGGGGAAATCAGCAGAGCTGATGGACACTCTCTCACTAAAGGGGTTGTACTGGTATGGATGTATGGCAGGATGCTCTGATCTGGGTGTGGTCCTGTGCATCATAGCAACCCCACAAACACACATGCGCTGTCACACACCGATGCATCCACCCACTGCACTACAGCAGCTCACACTGGAGATGAAAAGCATGAGAATATGTCTGGGCTGGAGACGGCAACTGGCAATCAAGGTGTTTGAGAAGAAACTATGCAGGCATAAACACACTAGACTGATTATAGTTGGGATGGTCTGAATAGTGTTTTTCGATTATTCATTCCCAAAGTCAACCTTAATGAATATTAATTATGTTTAATAATGTTAATTACTGCAGCTCAAAATATATCCAGTCAGCAGCAACAGTGTATTAGTAATCAGTTGAAGCCATGCTGCTTGTGCACTGTATGTTGCTATAGAAGCTGCAGTTATAGCCTCTTGCTCAAGTATTCAGACAAGTACCACTGCACTCTCATATTTGAAATGATTAATCAAACTTGTTGAGCCTTTTCCTTATATTGCAATTGCTGAGCCTTTTTCTGATAGTGCTCCCACATGTGCAACTATTTCAGTATCTAGTGGCTTGAAAAAAGATATAAAAATATTTACTCAAAAATATTCTAATATTCAAGTCACACACTAATACTTCTGGTATTATAAATATTTTTCTCCACAAACACCTTCAGCACACCAGTCCACTCTGAAGAACAACCCACCCTTGAGTAGTACAAAACTGTGGAAAAATTCCTGGAGCTGCAGAGTTCTCAGTAAAAAAAATTCTGAACATTTTTGTCTACTGTAAACTCACCTTTAGACAAAAGTATATTATGATAAATCTGATAAATCATTTAGTCATTTAATCATTCAAGAGTCTGTAACAACTGCAAGCACTTTGGAAGAAGAAAAGAGGAACTTAATGAGAAGAAAACTTTCATACAACAAGCACTGGTTGCAATTTTTATTGGTAATGTCTATGTTTATTATTCATGTTGAATATTTAGATGGGTAATCACTTCTGAAAGATAAGTTGGGTTGCAGATTGAAAACAGTCCTGTTTATTCTGGACCAGACTACAGATGATGATGACTTGGTCGTCACAAACCAACCTGAAAACCTAATTCAATACAACCGCTGCCACGCTGGCAAGACCAAAGCCTGCATCAATCCAATCCAAACACACCTGCCTTATGTTACCAAGGAGACATAAGTATTAGTAACTTGGCTTTGGTAAATAATGTTTTACTATAATTATACTCTACTTCTGTTCCAAAAGTTAATCCAATCTGAAATTGTGAAAAGCTTGACAGTATGAAGAGAGACTGTATATGGCTGGTGCAGCATAGGCCTATTTAGAAACCTATTTTTAACTGTTTAATGAATATGCAAACAAGTCTAGTCATGTCAAGTAGGTTTATTGTCATTTCACCCATATACACAGTACACAATACACAGTGGAATGTATGTTCCTCGAGGACCATAGTGCAACACATAACTCAAGATTCAAGATTCAAGATTCTTTATTTGTCACACGCATAGTTATACAAGTACAACATGCAGTGAAATTTGATATATTTCACTGTGTGTTGTACTTGTATAACTATGCATGTGACAAATAAAGAATCTTAAATCTTGAATAACAACACAAGATTACCCAATTGTGAATAAGACACAAAAGACAGCACATGTGTGGACAGGAGAAGATGACACAGAATGCAACACAAAAGATAATATGACACTTCACAAGTGTGTACAGGACCAGACTACACAGAGTGCAACACAACAGACAACATGAGACTAAATGTGGAAAAGAGTACAGGAATACATAGAATGCAACCTAAAAAGACTACACAGGTGTGGAGGTGTGGACAGGCCAGGACTACAGGTCTACACAGAGTGCGATCCTGGTTTACTTTGAGAGCCACCAACAGATCTTTTGTAGATGATTAAAATTGTACTTAACTAATATTCAACTAAAAATCTATTAAATTAGTCTAACCCTACCCTAAACCTACCCCAACCCCTAACCCCAAACCCTAACACTAAACTTAACCCTAACCCTAATGCCAAACCTTAAACCAAACCCACTAACCCTAACCCTAACACTATGTTGCTGGTTTTGATATGATTATTTAAGATACCTTGTAAGTTAATAAGTTGGTCATCTTAAAGCATGGGGTTCTTATACATGACTAACAAAGTGTCCCAAAGCTTACATGGCCTTTGTTTTCATATTAAGAGAATGCTGTGCCTCTGTTCCAACCTCAGTGTACCCTTGTATTCTAACTAGGCATTCTAACACTCCTCTCAAAGTTCACGCTGGTTGAACTTAATTCCCATTTGCTGCTGACCTTTCTGAGTCTAACCAGTGAGTTTGTGTGTGACATACTGGAATATGGCGCTAAGTAGAAAAATCCAGTCAAAGTCCATTAAGAAACTTTCTCTGTGTGTTTGTGTTTGTGAGTGTGTTTTGTTTGGGGGACCAAGGTCGTGGTCAAAGTGGGACCACGACCTCGCAAAAATGGCATGGCATTGGGTTACCAGGTTTGTAGATTGGGCTGTAATCATAATTAGCCACATACCAGCATACTCAGAAAATTGCTCCATTCCTGATTGTTAGATATTACTTTTTGGACATTTTACATTTTAGTGTTTTGCTATTAATTTGCAGAGAAGGCTCATAGAACAATCTGTGCTTACATATCTAGGACGTTTGTCATGTGTAGGACTGAGTGGCATGTCAAGCCTGTGAGTGTTGCGCTGACAAACCAACACAAGTCATGTGGAGGCACCTTTATGGAGGAAGAATTGACTCTCGATCCCCCCTAGCTGAGCTCAGAACAGCAGAACACACACACACACACACACACACACCTGCTTCATGCAGGGCTACAGCTGGCCAGGTGAAGTAGTTAAGCCTTTACCACATCAAGATGCAGTCAGGAAGTAAACACACTCACACACACACACACACACACACACACACACACACACTAACACACACAGTAATCCCCTCAAGGTCTGGGCCAGTTGCAGACGGCAGTCATAAATCCTGCAGTACTCAGACTTTAACTTTGCACTTCTCTGCATTGTCTGAGCTGCCGAGAGATACTGGTCTTTACTGAATGTGCTGCAAAGATTCTGTCCCTCTGTGTAAAGGTAGAGGGAACTGCTGCATCACCTAGCCAAGCAAGTCTTAAATGGATGATCCTTACTTAGACCAGTGTTTCCAGTCCTCTAGTAAAGGCTTATTGTGTTTACACAAATAGCAGTGGGTTGTCCTGTGAGTCACAGAGATAGGCAATAGGGTACATGAAGTCTAAAAACTGCTCAGTGGAAAACAAACGCAACCCAGCCTGGGCCCAATGATGAATGGGAAAAATTTATCTGAAACCCAGCTCTTTGTGGGACCCTGCTGGGTTTAGGTCAGGCTGCAGAGTTCATTTATTTCACTTCAGCACAATAAGGTACTGAAATTGTCTTTAACAGCCTGCTGTCTATTTGTTTCGAGACAGAATAGATAGAATAATTTAACAATTTTACACTGGACTATCAGCTGTTGGTTAAAGCTAATATAACTAACTACATCAACTTAGCACCTGGTTTTAGTTTATGCTGAAGCTTTACCATTGTAAGGAGGTCTAACCATTTATAGATAAGTGCCCTGCCTTTGAACCTGCACATTTATTTACAGACTAAGCAACTGTTGTCTTCCCTATAAAATAAAATACTGCTGCCTAATTACAAGCTTAGTCTCTCTTTTGTTGGGTAAACCCATCACCGTGGGGAGAATGGGTCTTGTAAAGGCTGCCTGTCATTATATTAGAAATATTTACGAGGCCCACCAATCCCCCTCAGAAACCTGGAAACGGTTCATCCGACAAAGGCTGGAAAGCACAAGAAACACCCACTTACTGGAAAGTAATAGCTCAGGTAATACTCTCACAAACCAGGGCTAGTTGTTCAGGACTGAGAGATGTCATGCTTGTCATTCTGAACAGCAGCAGTTTGTCTGAGCTTATATCTCCAGCCCACCAAACCAGGTGGGACAAATGAGGTGTTTCAGACTTTTCTTTGTCGTTTCTTGGAACACTCATTTTTTCACAAGTTGGGCATTTAGACTTTCTTTGATGTGTTCTAAAGTCCTCTTTATTATGATGCATTTTATTGTCAATCACAATGGCCCAAAATTCTTTCAGATGGATAATTATGCACAATTCATGCACAATCGAGCAAGGCTTTTGGAGGTATTAGCATCATTGTTTTAGCTGAAGGGAGGACTTGAGCTTGAGTGTGTAATGGAAAGCAAGAAGGTTGTCCTGAAATTTAAAGCAGGGCATACTTAATTTAAAGCAGGGCACACTTTACTGAAGGTGAGCTTTTATGACTATTGACAAAAATCTACATTATTATTCAAGCTTTTTCCAACAAGCAGCAGTTGTCTGCTTTATTCATTTGCTGGAATCAGCCGTCATAAATGTTTCTGAAGGTTTATGTTAGTTGTTCAGTGGCCTTATGAATGCTGCAGTGTAGTTTTGTTCTTTCATTACTTTTCTTCTATTGCTTTTAGCACCCACCTGGACATCCTCATCCGCCTGTGTCCAATTTTTAAAGATAAAGTTCCCTGCAGCAACAACTTAGCACACAATAATAATAGATTAGTCTATTATTATTTGTTTAAAAAGAACAATACAGTAGAATTACATTGGCGCTATTCTACTGTACTGTTCTTTTTAAACTCTTATTGTGTATCTTTATTTACTCCTGTTCCTCTTGTTGCATTGAGCATGTACATGACAAAAGAATTTCCCTCGGGATAAATAAAGTTCTTTCTTATCTTATCTTATCTTATCTTAAGTCTTTTGCAAAGGTGGAATTCCTTAACATTTCTGAAGAACATAGTTCTTACTGGGCCAAGCCTGCAACCTAAAACCAAATCAATAACGCCACAGCAAGAGATGGAGCCCACAGTTTATGTAGGTGTGCGAGCACACAGAATAACCTGTGTGTGCTATATTTCACAGTGAGAGGTGATAGTATATGAGCTGGTATAAAATAAGATATCGAGCCAGGAGGAGCTATAGAGTTACACCGCTGCTGTGCCTATGGGATTATAAATAACGATAAAGTGATATGTTTAATGGGTTTCTTCCATATGCGCTTATGATCAGATCAGTTTTAAAGCATTATGCACTTTTCTGGAAGGGTTATCTCCTACAGGTTGGACAATTACTTCTCAGTGGGTGGCCTGGCTTGGCCTCAGCCTAGATCTGCTGCAATAAAACCTTTATGAAATATTTCAGGTTAACAAAAGGGAAGATGGACTATAACTTTTTTTGCAGAAATTTCCGTTAACATTCCACACACTAAAGCATATACATATAAAAATACCAAAACACACACACCAAGATGCATGTGCTCACATGCAAGCAAATGCACAAACACTTGAGTTGAGGGAAAACTCAAGTTGTGCTTCCTCCAGCATGGCGCCACAGGGGGTATTAGCAGCCTTGCCTGTGTGTCATGGCTGACAGATGAAAGCAAGAAAGCCTATTCCCTCACAAAGCCTGAACTGTGGCCAAAGCTTGACCCCTCACTGGACTTAGCCATAGCCTGATAGCCTTACCTGGATTCTGTTTCAGCTATTGCCAATTAAGATCGCTGTCCATCATGTTCATATGCTCTTACTGGGCGAGTCAGTGGATAGAATAGGTTAAATGCAGAGAAAGAATTTCACACTGTTCACACAATGTGCTGTGCTGTGATGTGTTCACATGTGACTATAAAGGGCCACATCACATTTACATTTATGGCATTTAGCTGATGCTCTTATCCAGAGCGATGTAGATCAGTGCTCAAGTAGTCCACATCTGTTCCTTAAAACTGTAAAGCTACACTTAAATCAATGTCCTCTATTCAACCAAGCTATTGCAGGCTAATTACACCTAAACAACACCTGTCAAACAGAAGTCAGAAGTTAATGCAAAAGTGAGGAAGGCAGAAATTTTAATTCTGCTGTTTCTTTTTGTCATTTAATTTAGGTGCACATATATAGTTTACTTATCCCAAAAACAGATTGTCAAGAAAACTGTTCTTCACACATCTTCACCTAAAAATAATCTTTCATGTTGTTCCACAGTGCACTTTTACTTCTAAGCTACAGTAGTTTACATGACTGATATTTTTCAGCAGTTCTTCCCACCTCTGGCTATAAGAGGAGGCCGTATTTGCTGAAAACACGGTGATAAGGGATCTTCATCGACTGGGAAAAGCCATGTCAATGCCTAAGGGAGCTGAAGAGAGACGGGGAGCCTCAGGCAGCACTAAAGTCTCCACCTGCTCTTACACAGGTGAGCTGCTAACATGCTGTCACCGACAAACACTCTGACAGAGAAATCCCCTGCTGAGCTTAGCCCCTCAAGAGTCTGATGACATGAGGGCCAGCCCAAGTGTGATTGACCGAGTGCTGACTGGGGCGTGATGACATTCGCTATCAGGTGCTCAATAAAGTTCTGTGTTTTCTGAGCTCACATTGTGATTCGTAAAGCAAAGCAGTCTGGCTGAATCTCTGTTTTTCACTACAGTATGAGTGAGTGGCAGTCTAACCTGAAGTTCTGACTCTCAAAAGCTGCAATGTTACTAAAAATAGACATCCATTCATTATCTAAACTGACTTAAGCTTAACTAGGGTTGTTGCGTGTGCTGGAGTCTATCCCAGCAGGATATTAAAAAGTAAAATGTAAAGTGGCCAACACACCACAGCACACAGTGCAAACATTTACATGTAACATCTGCATTTAATTAATTCACCTGAGTGAGGCAGTGAGCAGCCAATGATGGCGCCTGGTGAGCAGTGTGTGAGGATCGTGCTTTCCTCAAAGCTTCCTCGGTGGTGCCACTAGAAGTACTGGGATTCGAACCCACAGCTTTCTGACCACTAGGCCACCAGCTGCCCCAGTACTGAGTGAAAGTGAAACAGGCCACCAGTCCATCACAGGGTAGACACACAGACAAACTCATTTACACAAACATTCACACCTAGGGGGTCTTTAGCATCTCCAATTCAGCTGACATGCATGTCTTTGGACTGTGGGAGGCAACCAGAGACCCTGGCGGAAGTGGGGAGAACATGCAAGCTTCACACAGAAAGAACCCTTGGCCACCCGGCCGACGAGTGAACGCAGGGAGGCTCTAATGCTACCCCCTTAACCTTAAAAGTCATCAGCCTTAAAAGTCATCAGCAATTTTCAAAAACATTTTTCATTAGACCATGTTCATCTTGTGTAATACCATGTGCTGTAATCTGCAGGACTGATTATACATCAGTATTTTTTCATTCATGATGATATTTGTTTTATTATTCAGTATTAGGGATCATAAACTTTTCTTAACCATTTAGACCCCACCAGAATTTTAGAATGCTTTTTCATAGCAACATAACAGTTTTGAAATACACCTATATGCCCAAAATCATAATTATCCCTGCTAATGAATCAATTCAGCTATGCACCCATTGCTGACCCAAGTGTTATACTGTGGAGATGCAACCTGAAAAATATTCATAAGAGATCAATGATCAGTGAAAGGCAAGGCTCTGGAGAAACACACTTGAGATAAAGGTCACCCCACCCAAGGCATCTGCTAGTGGAGTATAAAGCTCCCTAGTTTTAGGCTACAACAAATAGGGATCTACAAACCTCTAAATGTATGTAATTCTGCAAATTATTTTGATTAATTTATCATTGCCTCCTGGAATTACTGAAAAATTAAACAGTACATTTTCAAACACCACAGCACAGATGCCTTTGATCCGTATTGGAAATAGCATCCTAAAACCATAGACTGAAGTTTGAAATACACTATATACTGCAAATTGCACCAGTATACTGTGTACTTCAATGTAGTATACAGTATATTATGCAGTTCGAGACACATGCTATGTGCCATACCACAGGGAAAGAGAGGCTGGCATCAAGTGGATAAGCTGCTGAGACCAAACTCTAGACCCTATCTTACATACGTAAGTGTGAAGTCATGAAGACATAGAACTCACCATTGTACAAAGCCAGAGAAGAAGCAGATTCACTTTGACTTAATGCAGGTCATTGAGGCAGATCTCAGTAAAGTTTCCACTGGTACCATAGGCTATAGAAAGCATATCAAGCAGGAGAACATGAGTTGAACTTGATTCATCATTGAGATTGCAGACCTGGACTGTTTCTCTAAAAAAGCAAAATGAAATCACCTGAGAGGTAACCAAATAACTCTTTCCACTCTTTGTACCCACCGCTTGCCCAAGCTCGGTTGTTGCTGTTGTTTTCATTGAGCGGCTCGTCCAGAGACTCCACTGAGGTCTTGGTGGAAATGGCTGGTTCTCCGTCATTCAGATCCACCACAGTCAGCTCATCTGCTTTCTCGGTTAGTGGTGCAGTGGCCTGGGTGTCAGTTGAGCCCTCTTTTTCTTGCTGATTGCCTTCAGGTGGTGCTGTAGAAAAGGTTAGAGTTAAAGTAAAGTGGCTCTTAGTGTCAAGCACACAGTGTGAACAGTGTGAATTTTTTCTCTGCATTTAACCCATTTGCCAAGTGAAGCAGCGGGTAGCCAGCGATGCAGCACGCCAGGAGCAGTGTGTGGGAATGGTACTTTGCTCAAGGGTACCTCAGTGGTGCCACTGGCAGTCCTTGGATTCAAACCCACAGCCTTCCAATCGCTGGGGCAACTCTCTAACCACCAAGGCACCAGCTGCCCCAAAACTGGGTTTGAACCCACACTGCTTAGTCTTCAGCCCAATGCCATAACCACTCCTTCATGAGAGGGAGTAAAATTTATTCAGAGTTGGGTTTGAAGCCATGATCTTGCCTATCACGGTGCACCCAGTGTCACAGTGTTAACCAGTAGAGCACACTGGGGAGACAACGAACATGAATTAATGTATATGAATTGTAGGAAGGTTGGTAGATTGGTTGTGGCGAGAAGGAATTAAACTAAATGTGATTTTGGTTCATACTGACTTTCTATTATTCATTTTATAGTTCACAGTAAATTACTAAACCCCAACCACAAGTCTGCACCAACTTACTGTGTGTCAAATGTGGTTGGAGTGGGTTGAGAGATGTGTTGGTGAAGTATTTATGGAAACTACTTAAGAGGTTAGTGACTTCATGTGTTTGTTACCAATGCCGGACTTGATTGATCTCGTAGTTCTTAACTAAAGAAGCAAATTTAGACTCTAAACATGTCCAAAATGGGTAAATTGTGAATCTCATTTTCTCACAACACTACAGTAGATGAATGTATTCCTTTAGCAGTTCTTTAAAATGCATGCTACTACTACTTCTATTCAAAATGTTTTTTTGTTAAGATAAATATAAGTAAATGCATATTTAATTTTACCTTCTAAATGTTGACATCTCCCCCTTTTCATCATTGCTTTCTCCCTAAATAAAATGTATTAATTAAAAATGTATTATATGCCTATTTATAATTTATTAATAAGTAGTTATAAATACATTATAATAGTTTCATGTTTTAAATGATGCAGGTCTACTATTTGGCAAGATCTAGTGTTTTAATCATAGAAGCATGTTAAAAAATATCGATGAAGTTGACAGTTTTAACATTCTCTCTGAGAAAGGGACAAGATAAGCTCAGCACTAGCAAGATCTGAGATCTCACCAAATAGTGAGCCTGCATCAAACAAGTGTTATAACTTCTTTATAACTGCTAATTAATAATGTATAAACTACAACCTCATTAACAACCTGATTATAAATCATTTATAAACCCTTTAGGAGGGTGGTCTTATTGTAAAGTGGTAGCGATGAAAAAGAATAAAGTCATCCATGAGGGTACCCCTCTTTGAGCAAAACCATTACAGATGGTGTTGTTCCACCAGACACCACTGTTTTCTCCACCCATTCTGTTTTTTTGGTTCCAGCCCCCACTTACCCACTTCCACCATAATTGTTAATGCTATCATTGAAACAGCTCAAGTGAATCAGGTGTTTGATTAGTGACCACAGTGAAACCTGCAGGGTTCGCTGAGGAGATGCAGCTGGTCCAGGTGGGAAAAAGCACACACCCCATTATTACATGGCCTGCTATGAAAGACTGCAGCTTGGGAGTCATGACTCAACCCAACCACATCACTGTTAGTCACACCAAAGTGCGCTTCATGCCTTTCTCTCTTTTAGTGTCACTTTTCCACGGTGTGCTTTCTGGCTCACACTCTAATCAACAGATGAGGCACCAAAGTGCTGAGACGACTGTCATTAGCTGCAATGTGTCTTATAATTAGTCTTAGTGCTGACTGTGTGAGAAAGTCCTGCAGATGTTATAGGGAAGCGTAGGATATAAATTAGGGAGAAAGCAGCGAGCCTCAAAGTCTAGAAGGTAAAATAAAGCATGAATTTAATTATAGATATCTTCATAAAAAACATTTTAAATGTAGCTGTAGCATGCACTATAAAAAACTGCTAAATAAATGCATTAATCTACTGTATTCTTTGAATACAGTGAAAGCTACAGGTCAGGCCTTTTGCTCAAATTATAATAATGAATTTCACAGTAATTAGCAGTTTTCCTACTTAAGATCATGAGCCGTAGATCATGGAGTGATTTCCATTCACATCCATTATGTCCATCGTACCCCAAGAACATAATGAAAAAATGGAATACATAACTCATACATCCATATTTGTCTGAAATACAAGCTACAAACAAACCACAATACGACAAACAAGCATCCCTTAATGAATGCAGATAAATCGAACAGATTTGACTGAAGACAGACTGAGAAGCGGTGTCTTATGTGTGTTAGACAGTGACTATGAGAGTTAGGCCTTCAGTTTGGGCTATAAATATTCAAACATGGTCAAAGAATGAGAAAAAAACACATTTACAATAAAGCTCGCTCACAAAATGTTATTTCTGATAGTACTCTACTGTTCATTGGTGCACATCAACATTATCTGGCCATTAAAGACAAACATTTAACTTTTTATTTTGTATGTTGCAATTTTACAGTTTCCTTTTTTAACAACTAACTAAAATTTGGGCCAACTATAGCTCATGTGTCTTTTAAGTCTTTATGTCTGAATGTAAATCTAAAAAATTTCTTTGGGTATGATTTGTATTAAACACTGTTTACGTCTCTTCCACCAACCAGTTCTTGAACTCCCTTTGATTTTGCGCCTGAGTGTTTTTTGGAGCTCCTCTTACTCCTGGTGCTACCAAATACCCAGTCAGCACACTGGGGCCTCAGGGAGCCTCACCTACACTTCAACCCCTTCCTTGCTGTTTGCTGCAGATGTGTGTGTGTTTGAGTTGCTTTAGTCCAGTCAATATTCAGACAAAGACTTCAATCATTTCAAAAATGTCATTCTTTTACAAAGCATGTGGAAATATTTGCAGGCCTGTTTCTTTAAACAATACACTCTGGAGCAGACGTAAGCCTGCTCAACAGCAAGACAACTGTCAATGTGATTTCCTGACCATGAAAACGGTTTTGCACCAGATATCTCACCCGCAGATTAAGGCTGTGAATCTGAAGCTGAAACAGAAAAGGCAGATGAGCTTTCAGTTAAACTTTAGCACAGAAATTTTCACACATGTCTTATTTGTCTTTCAGCATGTAAAGGAACTGGACTTGTGACTGTAGTGCAGTCCCAGTCCCACCATCAAACCTTCTTGAAAACTAATGTCATTTTATGCCAGTACTATTATTTTATATAATATACTATTTTGGAGGTATTCTTTTGGAAAATTTGTACTTTACTGTGTATTTTTGCAATTTCGGACTTGCCCCAGGGGGCTCTGTTTTTCTCCCACAGTCCAGACAGACATGTTAAGTGTGTCTGCCCTGTGATGTGTAGCTCTGCCTTTTGCCCTTTGAGCGCTGGTATAAACTGTAGAACCCCCCCCCCCCCATGACCATGGTTAAGTATCAGTGGCTTAGATGATGGATAGATAGATGATGATGGATAGATAGTTAGATGATGGATAATTCAGGACTCACACATTCCACTTTTTAACCTACATTTTAATGTATACCTTTAAAATACTAATTACAAATCTCAAACTGTTTGCTTGAATTTATCTTGCATTTTTAACTTTCATCCGAATTCATAGTGTAGAAAAACTGCCCACAACTATAGAAAAGGTAAAGATTTGGCTGATGCTCTTACAGTCATTAGTTACAGGGACAGTCTTACAGTCATTAGTTACAGGGACAGTCTTACAGTCATTAGTTACAGG
>JBBIGA010000146.1:362270-374932 GCA_037576975.1 Alestes dentex
CAGTCCAGTCTCTACAGGGGGAACATCGGTATTTACATTCTAGCACTGCAGGAGTTCAGTGTAAACTGTACAGTACGAATATGGGTTTAACTTTACATTTTCTTTAAGGTAATGGGTTTTAAATGAAATTAAAGTTTTTTGGGAGCATAACTGGGGGCATATTGAGGGTTTTCACTATAAAATTTTTAGCCATGTTTTTAACCACGTCACAACAATGCGGTTTAGCACTATATGGGGGTGCTCTTGGAACATAACCCCCGCAGAAAGCCGGGGGTTACTGTAATGTGTTAACGTGACAATAACGTGTTCACGTGCCAAGCCCTAATATACTGTATATACACATATATGTACATATACATACATATTTGTATTTAAATGCTTATTTATTGCAAATAAACCCCATGGCACATCTTTTACTTGTAGACTAAATGCATATGCTTTATATTTCATACACATCTGTTCAGTATTGCTGTTTTCAGCAATTAAACCCAGCCCTTTTCAGATACAAGCATAAAATGACTGTTATGATCATGGTTAGAATTGTGGCAGTGGTCTTGGGGCGTTCCCCACAAGAAAAGTCTGAACATTTTGGTTTTTTACTACTACTAGTATTACTTTTTTTATTATTAATAATTTTTGTATTATATTTTTTTATCAGTACCACTGACATTTATTCTTGTTGACAATATAACATGGGAAGTGTGTAATAGCTTACCTTTTCTTGGGCTGTAAAAATTGCATTTAGTTACAGTATTCAGGTTTAAAGAGGGCATTCATTTTCTTAAAAAATGTACATTAGTTAAACAAATAACATTGGACTCCACTCTTATTGGCTGGGCAAGATGGTAAACAGAGCTGTTGGTAATTCAATAATGACTGAGAAGGTGGTAGATCATTACATTACTGGCCCTTTTTTGTGCCAAAATGTTAAGTAAAGCATGATTAAATACTCAAATGGCATCTGCATTGGAGTACTTAATATTCAGTGCTATAATATAATATTATTGTAACAATCCATGTTATATATTATATTATTGATTAACATAATATTGGTTATATTATATATTATTGAATAAAATAACAGCAGTTATTAATGGCAAGTAACTGAGTGGTGGAGCATTCTTAAAATAAGAAATAAGAAATAAGTATTACAATCAGAATCACAAGCAGAAAATGTTATTGATCCTAGAGGAAACTGCTTATAATAGAATAGAACAGAATAGAGTATGCAATTATATCATATAATGTCATATAAAACATAATGCAAAATATTACAATAGAATATAATGTAGCATAATGGAATACTATGATGTATAAAGCAATAATGTGGTGTTTGATGAATAGAAGATTTTCTTTATGCAGAGTAACACTGCACCCCCGCCCGGTCCCACCCGCAGGCGACTGTGTGTGTTGCCGAAGAATCATTTTAACTGCTGTAAACTGATACAGTCCCATAGAGTGACAGAGCATATCTATGTTAGAGGCATAGCAGGAAGTAAAGGGTGTAATAAGGGACTTGTCATTTTTCATCAGTGTTCCATGGCAAGTATGATCCAGGCCGGAGTGGAGCAGGCATTCGGCTGACACACACTACATCACAGGGGTCAAGCGTGGGGGCCTGTGATTACCAATGGAAACCGATCAGGACCTCTCAGAGCGAGGGCCTCTGAAGGTAAAAGCTATCAGCTCCTTCCATTCATCTTCACTGTGCAGGAGACGGCCTTTGTTCTTTTCACTTCCCTCCATCACAAGGCATTTCGAAGAGAGGGCCGGAGAAAGTCAAGGATTAACCACACACACACACAGACGGGTAGAGAGGAAGGACATCATTTCTCTGCGTCACACACACACTACCCATACACACACATTCAACCCATACACACGCACACACACTCACACACACACACACACACAAACCTCCCACCCACAGACAAACATTCAACTCATACACACACAAACCAACTATGCATAAATACACACATGCAGGCATAGAAACACACAAACAAACTCAAAACATAAATCAGCATTACATACATTACACACATATTTCATACACAGATACACACTCTCGCACGTACATACAAACACACACACACACAAACCCCATAAACACACTACCCAATCACATACACACACACACCCATTCACCTACACTCGCACACACACCCACACACTTGCCCACCCATCCACACACACAAACACACTCTTGCACATACATACAAACACACAAACCCCATAAACACACTACCCAATCACATACACATACACACACACACACACCCACAGACATACAAACATCCATTCACCTACACTCACACACACACCCACACACTCGCCCACCCATCCACACACACAAACACACTCTTGCACATACATACAAACACACACAAAACCCATAAACACTCTACACAATCACACACACACATACACATACACACACAAACCATCCACTCACCTATCTACACACACACACACACTCATCCACACACACTAGCACACTCTTGCACATACATACAAACACACACAAACCCCATAAACACACTACCCCATCACATACACATACACACACAAACACACAGACATCCACACACACTTGCACACTCTTGCCCGTACATACAAACACAAACAAAACCCATAAACACACTACCCATACACACACATACACATTCATACACACACACATACATACAAACTACTCATTAACCTACACACACGCACACACACCCACGCACTCGTCCACCCATCAACACACACTTACACACTCTCGCACATACATACAAACACACACAAACCCCATAAACACACTACCTGTACACACATACAGACACATACACACACATTCACATACATACAAACCACCCACTTATTTACACACACGCACATACACCCACACACACATACACTCACAAATCCGCACAACCACCCAGCAATCCACACGCACAGCCACCCACGCGCAAACGCACTTTTTAATTTGATTGTCCATCTAATCATGGCCAGAGCTGTCTTGTGGATGGAAAAATACACAGTCTTCATGTGGTGGGTACGGTTTCCAAAGTGTTTTTTTCAAAACCTCACTGCTCTGCGGAACCACCCCTCAACTCCCACCCCCCACAACAAACCGGCCATCATTCAAATAAGTGGCCCTTGGCAACAGCACCGATCGGCCCACTCCCAAAGACGACAGCACTGGCTCCTGTACAGCACCGGGGCGTGCCACTAGCAGAACCTACGCATTCTCTCAAATAGCACTAATTTTACTGCTTACTATTTTATGCTTTATTTTATCGCTGTAAGGAACATTGAACAACCTCTGTGTATAAAAGTGTTCTCTAGGAATAAACTTGTATTGCTTTGCCTTACTTATAGACCAGTGTGGGTCAGGCAGCCTAAACTCATACACAAGTGAGTTGGCTCAGAAAATGATAAATCTACACATGAGTCCTTTTACTTAATATTCACGTTTGGAATCAGTAAAGACACTTCAAGTCAGCGTTCTGTGTATGTTTTGGAAGCTGCTTCTGTTGTGGCATGTGGTCTTCTGATTTTGTGTGAAATTGTTGAAGTTCGTTTATCATCTTGGACCTCAGACGGCTCGTCCCAGGATTTATCCGTTGGAAGTTAACTTGATTTATCACTGTGACTCTTGTTGCTAAATCATGACTACAAGTCTTTTACTTCCATGAGAACCTGTCTCTGGCTCCGTTTTGTGTTAATGTGAACTCAGCATACAGTACATGTATCTGAGTAAATGGGACCAGCCACTGAACACCTGCCTGCAGAGTATGTACAAGGTGGATGAACGCTAGAAGTGGATTCTGACAGATGATGGAATGAATGGGGCCCGAATTAATGGGCTGCCCTGAAACCCACCCAGCCAACGACAGCAGAAAGACACATGATTTAATTTCAGATAACGACCGAGCAGGGTGGAGGTGTTGACAGACCGACGGATGTAAGGAAACAGGTTTAACTGACAGACACGTGGCAGGGTGATCAAGAGAAATGGAGAGAGAAAGAGAGACAGAGACAGAGAGAGAGAAGGAGATTGATGTACAGCAACAAGGGTGGCAGAGAAGAGAAAAGTACACAGTGATTATGTCATGCTGCTACCTGGTTTGGCTTGTTTAGACATAATTTGCATCCATACTGTGCCCTCTAAGCACAGACTCTCACCTATTTACAAAATACACACAGACACAGTAAATAAACCCCAGCAACTTTATGAGTATTTACTTAGTAATCTCAGGCTCACGACACGCTTTCCTTACTGTGAGGGTGGAGGAGCAAGCAAGAAACCGGCACATGAAAGCAGAGGGGCTGTTTTTAAGGTTAAGCTTATCCTAGTTTAGTCCAAAGCTAGGCCTCATCAGTGCCTGAAGATCAGTCTAAGCCATGATTTAAGACTTTATGTGTTTACTGTTGCACAAGCCACATTGATGTTTGAGCTCCTTATGGGGATCATTTGTGCTTGAAAAATGAAACATCAAAAAGTTCCATGTCTGATTTATCCTTTTGGCAGGGACCAGAGAAGTTTTATCTCACAAATGCAATTGATTTATTGGATTAAAAGAACCAACATTAAAACCTGCCTAATATCATGAAGGTCCCCTTCGTGCCACCAAAGCAGCTCTGACCCGTCAGGGCATGGACTTCACAAGACCTCTGAAGGTGTGCTGTGGTATCTACAGCAAGACGTTGGCAGCAGATCCGTTAAGTCCTGTAAGTTGCAAGGGGTGCCTCCATGGATCTGACTAGTTTGCCCGGCATATCCCTCAAATTGAGATCTGAGGAATTTGAAGGTCAAGTCAACATCTTAAACTCTTAGTCATGTTCCTCAAACCATTCCTGAACAGTGTTTGCAGTGTGGTATGGCTCATTATTCTGCTGTAAGAGACCTCTGTCGTTAGGGAATACCATTGCTATGAAGGGGTGTGCACTGCTTAGGTAGGTGGTAGGTGTTGAGGTGACATTCTGAATCACAGGATGAAAGGTTTCCCAGCAGAACATTGCCCAGAGCACCAGACCGACTCTTGACCTGACCTGCCTTCTTCAAATAGAGCAATAGTGTAACTGCTGACAATAAATATAATATAAATGATACATGCACACCAGGTGGAACATGTTGCCACTGTTGCTCTTCCTGGACCTTGGTAATGAAAACTGGAAACTGTTCACTCTGGAGCAGAGAAGGTTCTGTCATTGCTTTTTATATAAGCTGATACAATGTTAAAAATGCTGTTGCAGCTTTATCTAATGTGAGGACAGAGTTCCTTTTGATTAGAGAAAGCTCTACCACTGTAGTGTAATCTACTCTTGCAGGCTTTATGTAATAGGAAAAGAGCAGCTTCTCTGAGGCTGGACCAAACCTAGCTTCCACCGGCTCCAATACCCAGAGCCCATGGAAACAGTGGCCAACTGGACTCAGCAGACCCCTGTAATTACCTCGTTGTGTGAAGGCCTTCATTTTGTTTCTCCTTTTGTAACTCACCACGTGGCTGCTATCATTATTTTCCCGATATAACGATTAGAGATTTCTACACTGTGGTCAGAATGTGCCCACTGGTGATCATGTAGAGTACCTACGTCATGGACGGTGTACTTTTGGGGCGAATTATAAAGCCTGTGGACCTGTAATACCTACTCATTACTAAAATGAAGGGGGTTATAATATGGGACTGGCCGCATCACACCAGCTTTAGCCGTATCGAGGAACACAGACTTGTCATTGACAAAATGAGACAAATAGGCTTTTCCTGTTTGTGGTCAAACAAAATTCAGGGAGTCTCAGAATATCCCTCTTTTTCTGATGTTTGAATAGGATTCAGTAAAGAACTTTTTATTCTTAACTTCTTATCAGCCTCTATTTACCTCAGCCGAGTATCTGTGGACACTATTGTCTGCTGGAAGATGTAAGACTTGCAGGAGCTTTTGAAAAAAGGTCAGTCATCATGTGTGGTCAGCAGAACACCTCGCCTGCTTTCTTCTGTCCAGCGTAATGTAAATTTCCTCCCAGGAGTCCCAAATACATCACAGGAGCAGAAGATGGGTAACTAAAATTGAATAAAGCCTTGGAAGAACATGGATCCATCACTTCTTGCGCTAAAAAGATTTGTCCTCCAAAACACACATAAAGTAGCAGTTCCTCTCTCTCTCTCTCTCTCTCTCTCTCTCTCTCTCTCTCTCTCTCTCTCTTAGCACGGAGAAGTTATTAATGCACAGTGTTCATTACAGCTGTTCAAACATGGGGTCGGCAAATGACCCGCGGTTTAGGAAAACACTGTGATTTACTCGGCAGTGTGTGCTAAAATAATCCAAAGGGGAGCGTAATAACATTTGTCATAACTCACACGACGCCTAGGCCCAGAGTGTTAGGAGTGGAGGAGAGAAAGCGAGAGGGGATAGAAAGAAAGGAAGAATGAGAGAAAGAAAGAAAAAGAAAAAAGAGGCTGAAGATGACAGGTTGAAGTCATGAAGGAGTGAGGATAAGAGCGAACACTGGCTTAGAGAGAAATCCCATTAGCAGGGAGGCGCACAATAGCGGATGCGTGTTCCTCAAAATCCATCTCCTTCATCTCCAGAGGAGGTCCCAGAGTTTTCCATAAGATCAGAGAAAACCCACTTCTCTCGCCTGGAGGCCAAAAGTAAAGTCAGTGCCATACTTTGTGTGTGTGTGTGTGTGTGTGTGTGTGTGTGTGTGTGTGTGTGTGTGTTTGTGTGTGTGTGTCACTTGCCCAGTGTAATTAGCATGAAACTGCTGCCACCATGGTGGCTGAAACCACGCGGTTCCAGCGGGCAGCAGTGCCCAAACAGAGCCTCTCTCTGAAGCACCACTCGCAACCAGGGCTTACACTTGGATGCCTTTCAGGCTTCCAAGAAGAGCAATAGTGGAATGGAAGCAAAGGAAAAGGAAAGAGCGAAGCTGGAGAAGGAGATGAAAAGGGCACACTGGAGAAGGACAGCGATGGAAATTGATGCTGAGAGAAAGCAACAAAGAAACAAACAAGAACCAGGTGCTGGGAGGCATAAGCTATGTAATTGCATGTTTTTTGATTCCGCTGTATTTTCCAGGCTCAGGCAGTGTCAGTGGAACACCTCTGATTGCTTTGCACTACTTTCTGCTGCTTTCCCTGCACTCAGGCCTGCTGATGGAGATCCGCTCCAGTTACTAGGTGAACTGTGAGGAGCGGAGAGCCACACATGGGGAACGGGCCTCACTCGTGTTAAATTAAGCTGTCTACAAGTTGATTAATTCAGCTCCCTTTTCTTCCGCAAACAAAACGCTCTGTGCACATATCATCGCTGGCTGGGGAAGGCAAACAAATGGCATCATCAGCCATGCATGTTTTGGGTTACCTAATATTACGCCCACTGTGAAAACAACAGCACAGTGTCTCGAGGACTTTATGGCTTGTGGTGTGATTTATGCTGCTGTGTAGAGAGGCTGTGGGTTGAAACGCTGCTTATAGTATCGAAACAATGCTAGATTAAATAATTGTTTCAGTATAGGCGTACTGAGCTTGAGACAACAGAGTTCAGTAATCAGATGGATTTGATTATGATTGGATGCCAGTGTCTTGGTGTAAATACTCACAAAGACACATTTCGCCATGCCTGGATCACTCCTAAATAACTTGTGTTCCCCCTACAGTCCTCCTAAGTTAGTGTTACCTGATGCAGTACAGACTAATTCACTGCCTCTTACCAAGCCATTTATGGTTAAGGTCAGCACAATGTGTAGTACCATTCACGGACTGATCATTTTTAATTAAACCACGACTAACAGTCTTTTTAAAATAACTTTTTATTTGTTTTATTGTCTTGAAGTTTTTTGAGTCTGCTGTGGGTTTTGCTACACATTTGGTATTTTGTATTTGGGGTTTTCTGCTTTTTTCCCTTTCCAGCATCCTTTTTAACAGACATTTTGACAGACTCCAGTGAAAAGTGGCACCTAAAAAGAGCGTGGAGTAAAAATAAATTAATGATGATAATAATAATACTACTACTAATAATAATAACAATAACAATAATAATAATAACTTAAGAAGAACACGCTAAAAACTACCACTAGGGTTTTAAAAATGGCATCACATGCAATTGCCCATAAAGAGCAAAAATGCCCAAATTTCTTTTATTTATGTCTTAGAAACAAATGGGGAAAAAACATAAGATCTTTGAACCCGAGAGAACTTTGAGGATAATCACCGGTTTTAGACTGTAAATATTTGTTGAAATGATTTTACTAATACACACTGAGTTGTAAGGATCACTAAACTGAGAGCTTGTAAGCCCCAGCTGAAATGACCCTGAGACCACTGATTCCCTTGTCAAGGTATTTGTTCACTTTAACACAAGTGAATAAACAGTGGAAAAGGTGAAGGCTGCCTTTGTGTGAATACTGCCAGAAGAGAACACCTTCAGTACAAATTTATCATTATTCAGCTCTATTAAACAGGCAGGACTGTCCTGTCTTAATGATGCCAAGGTGAACAACACACTGTATGTGATAAAACCTACAGTACAGCACAGACTGGTTTTTCAACAGGATTGCAATACTGGGGCCTAACAAAGAAGCCAAATAGACCACATCAGCTACAAAGACTCCTTAGAAAACACACTTGCATCTCTGAAGAAAGGTCATGGTACTTAGGACTGTACATGCTGTGTCAATTTCTGGTAAATACAGAGTTTTCAGTTGTTTCATAGCAATTTTGGCTGTTCGCTGTGATAAAATAATAATTATCGGAGATTTTATATGTTGCATTTGAACCAACCAAAACCAAGACCACATTTCTATAATCTTCCTCAGGTGAAGTCATCACAAATAGGAGAGAAAAAAGGTCATCCAGAATCTCTAGAGACAAGAATATGCTGTTACCCAGGTTATAGTCTCCAACATCAAAAGGCAGCCCTTCATGGAAGATCCGGGTAAATTTCCTATTGAAGATTAACTTCTGAGGAACCAAAGCTCTAAAGAATCCTATACGAGGTTATCAAGCCTGGGAAGGGAACATTCAATATAGGAATGAAAGGGACTGAAGGAAAAACCATTTGTTGGAGAGTATTTCCCTCTGGGCTATTACTGGGGAAGTGTTCAGCTAAATAAAACTGAACAGACGCCAGTTGATTGTGTCCATTCAGAAGACTAATGAGACTTGAGAACTTTGGAATTCTGACAGATGTCATCAACAAAGAAGATCCCTAAATGAACCCTTCACCAACTTCTTCAAGTCTTCAACTGTTTCATTTGATTTCACTTCAGAATGCTCCAGAGAAGGAGTTGCCCATTCAAAACTACTAGTTTTCAGATCTTTCCAGTAGGACACTAGGAAGACCTTCCACTCAAGAGAGGGAGCACTGTACTGCCTTCACGCCCATACACTCTTCTGCATCTAAATCTCCTTGCGATCTCTCCATTGCTTTTTCTGTTTGCACATGGGAAAGAGATTTGATTAATCCTGCTGTGACTGCTCTTGGAGATGTGTTGGTATATTTGCTTGCACATGCAGAGATATCAGTCTCAAGTCTGAAGAAGTGTGGATGTCGGAGACACTTCCAGCAAGGTGATGATGGCAATGGTGTCCCTCTCCAGGAGGGTCTGGAAAATCCAAGATTGTATTTTAATACCAGGCTTGTAGTGCACCAAACCTCAGCTCTATGACAGCGAGACACAAACACCATATACTAGAGTGATGCCTCAATCTTTTCACCTTCTCTGTGTCAGGAGAATCCTGGGGATCATTTGGCACGAACATTTTTCCTAACGTTTGTCCTAGCCTGAACAAGTATTCCTAGCACGTTGTATCTCAGTGACGCCTGTGCTGGCTTGGACCAGTCAGCCAAATGGAAGCTGGTCAGGTTCCAAAGGACATGCTATACGGTGAGATGGCCACTTGGGATCAGATCTGTTGACAGGCCGCCCTGCAACACAAATATGATATGAAGGCATGTGCCTTTGACCTCAAAACATGGGAAGTCACGGCAACAAATCAAAACAGGTGGAAGCAGATCGTCAGCACGGGCATGGAGGGATGAGGTATGTAAAGAGAGAAGGTTGCCCAGACAGTAAGGACCACTTCTGCTGGACTGCTTTGTTCAAAAGAGCCTTTCATCTCATACTTGGTGTACATCATCTTTGCTATTTTTTGAAAACACATTTACTTGCTTATTTTTTGTTTGTTTGGTTGTTTTTACTTCTATTATAAATCTACTGCCTTTTTGTTTTTGTTTTTTTATGAATGTTTTGATGGTCTCTCCACAATAGGAACAATTAAGAAATGGAGTAAAAGAAAACTGCAGGACAAAAGAAGTATTGAGAGACACAGAAAGAACATCAAGATCACAACCACTTAAAGAAAGCTGGTCTAGAAATTGACATGCACACAGCTTTTTAAAGGTTTGGAGACACTGAAAAAACGACACTCGCAAAGGTATACTGAGATGTAAATAAAGGAATAAAGAAAAAAAATGTAAATGCTTATACTGTGGTTGGCAAAATTCACAAGTACGATTTTGTAAGAAATAAGTCACACTTTCTAGTTCCTCACGTCACCTTGCATATCCTAAAACATGTAAGAAAAACTGAAAACACAGCCTTTTAAAAGTGGTTTAAGCACAGATTCTGATCCCATGCAGAACAATACGATCTCAATATAAAGCTGTTTACACATGTGAACTCTGGACAATGTGCAGAGAATCAGGTTCGGATATTGTCTGGAGTTGCCTTTCGTATGTGTAGGATATTTAAAGGAGAAGGAGATTTTCTGTGCTGGATGCACCTGGGAACCATGCTGTACCTAAACTGCACCGCGATGGCACAGAGGTTGTAGCACACTTTGATCTTCCAGTGTATCTCAGCTGGGTAACAGTGTTTCTGTGGTCTTCTATTATTTATAGTTTTTTTCTCTGCATTCTTTAGCCATGCAAGCAATAGATATCCCTTTGTGTCTCTCACAGCATTGAAGATACATTTGTTAGCATCATAGAAAACTCAGACTGAAATTTATCTTCAGCCCAAACAGACAACAGTGGTTGTACTTTGTTGACTTCTCAGTTGTTAATTTTTATCTCAATAATTGTCGTTGAGTAGTTCGAGTACAGGTTAATTTTATTCGTAATTGAAAACCATTCGTTTGTGGTATGGCACGGTTTCTTGTGCCAGTAGAAAAGTGCCGTTAGATGAGCTGGAGCTGGCCTGGAGCCCTAATCTGAAGATAAACTGGCTGAAATGGCATTTAGTCTTTGGGCTGCCCACTGCTGCTGTGGAGATCAGATCTTAAATCCTGTTTTTTTTTCTACATTAATCTTATGATTACTTTTATTGCAGTCTTTTCCTTTTATGTTTTTATGCTTATTTTATCTCTATAGAGCACACTGAATGACCTCTGTGTATGAGAATGTACAAATAAACTCGCTTTGTCTTGCATGTTGGAAAGGAGCTTTATCATATCACTTGCATCCGTGTCTTGGTCTGACTATGTTGCTAATAATCTGAAACTCGAACTGTTTCTCTTTATACTCAGATTAAGCCATTGTGAGCCACGTCTGCTCACCAAATGAAAATCGCAGTTTTGCTTTCATCTTTTATTAACTTCTGGCCGCATCTGCACACACCACAACACGTGTTAACAAAGCTGCAACGAATTCTTGCAAGTTATATAGATCTCAACACCCTAATTTCATTTCTGCAAGCTTTCAAATAAAGCAAAATCCTCAGGGGGGTTATGTCTGACTTAATATCATAACTACTGTGACAATAATGGTATAAAGTGACTCTACAGCCTTGGCCTGGGCATTAAATTACTTACATTAAGGTAAAAATTCTGGGAGAAACAGATGACGGCAGTTTGCTCTCAAGGGAAACAAAATAGTCTTACACTCACAACAATCTTATAAGAGAAAAAAATTGCCACAAGGGGAGATTATTAATACAATTTTATTAATACAAACATATATTTTACATTTTGAGTGCAATAAAAGTTCACAATAATTTAAACAAACGTAATTGAAAGCTGCTTAGGACTTTAGAACTTTTGAAGACCCAAAAAAGTTCTAAATGAAAATTAAGTCTTTACTGGGATGTCAGAGCTCAAACCTTTGAAGTGTTTCAACCATCTTTGGATCAAAAGAGCTCCGTGTGTTTTCTAAACAGTTTAGGTTAAAAAAAAAAAAATCAGTTTGCGATGTATGAAAAATGGCTCCTTATTCAAAAAGGACATGTTAGTTGTTGAAGGTGAATAAAATATGTATTACATTCACAGTTTTTTCAGTTACTGCAACTTAAAAGTGTTTTATACCCTCCAAAAAAAAAATATATACCCTCCAAACTTTTGAGGGAGGGTATATATTTTGCCACAGTCTCTGAACACTCTTCTGAACGCTGCCTTGTTGGGTTACTCACTCTGTAGAGTGCGGCCAGTGAGTGGATGTATGCGAAGCAGCGTGAGCATTTGTACGATTCTCCTGCTCCCCTCCCTCCCTCTCTACTTCTCTCTCTCTCTCTCTCTCTCACTCTCTCTCTCTCTTTCTTTCTCTCTCACTCTCTCTCTCTCTCTCTCTCTCTCTCTCTCTTTCTCTCTCTCTCTCTCTCTCTCTCACTCTCTCTCTTTCTCTCTCTTTCTTTCTCTCTCACTCTCTCTCTCTCTCTTTCTCTCTCTCTCTCTCTC
>JBBIGA010000146.1:386387-397501 GCA_037576975.1 Alestes dentex
GTGTGTGTGTGTGTGTGTGTGTGTGTGTGTTTGTGTGTGTGTGTGTGTGTGTGTGTGTGTGTGTGTGTGTGTGTGTCCATGTGTGTGTGTGTGTGTGTGTGTGTGTGTGTGTAGTCTTTTCAGCTATCACACTGGTTTGTTTAGGTCGTTCCACTGTGCACCTTCAGTGCTTTAACGGTCTGATGGAGAGTTCTTGAAAATGTGGTCCACCTTTCCGAGGGGGAGTGCATGGTGTGTGTGTGTGTGTGTGTGTGTGTGTGGGAGGGGTTGTTGGTGGGGGCCCATATTTGTGAGCACCCCTACAATGCCCCACCTGTGCCTAAGCCGTACCCCATTGGACCACCCACTTAGGAGAGAGAGAGAGGATGCAGTGAGGAAGGCCTATAACCTCTTTGGGTGGGCAACAAGACCTTGAACTGAAGTAGAGTGTTTCAGACAACTGAGTGTGTGTGTGGGGGGGGGGGGCACACTACCATTATTGAAAGCTGCCATGGCACCAGCAAGCCAGCAATATGAAGGAGAGGAAGAAATACTGTGTGTGTGTGTGTGTGTGTGTGTTTGTAAAGTCAAGTCAGATTTATTTTTATAGTGTTTTCTACAACTGATGTCGTAAAGCTTTACAGAATCTGGGTCCAAGCCCCCAGTGAACAAGCCAAAGACGATAGGGGCCAAAACTCCCTAAAGCTGGAGGAAGGAACTTCGAGAAGAACCAGGACTCCAAAGGAAGATCCATCCTCTTCTAGATGGATAGCACAGAGAATACTAGTAAGAGGCAAAGGTATACAGACCTAACCACTAAGCAGTAGAGCCAATAGTCAGCAGTTAAAGATCAATTCCAGTCTGTAATTAGTAGCAGCAGCTCCTGTTGGAGTCTGTGTGACTAGTAGTAGCTTTGGTTAGAGGGTGAGAAGATCAGGCCACTTATCCATGGTGGTTGGAACTGTTCTGGTGAGCGAGAGGCCCTGAAGATGGTCAATTTGTTAAAGTGGAGGTAAGTATAAAACTCTAATCACGGTCAATTAGGCCAACAGTGGTCAGTTGTCAGTGTTATGTGTATATTGCCATCTTTTACCACATTATAGAATCAGAATCAGAGTCTGAACACTTGATCCCAGAGGAAATTCTGTTATTTTATTAAATATAAAGTCTGAATAAATCCATTAAAAACTGTATGAAATATACACAAATGCTGGGGTATAAATACCATAGATACGTTAACAGTGAATTACTAGTAACACAATAGTAACTGCATGTAATTGAGATCAGTAGTATTTAAGTAAAATTGAAATAAGCAGTGAAATTTTACATGGTAAGGCTATTGCACATAACAATAAGATGCACATAATGAAATTATTTAGCACATTACGACACTCTTTTTGATGTAAAGTATCCAAACAATTAAAGTGGAAAAAGGCAAATCATTTTGCGTGATGGCACCATGCCCATGCTGTTTAAGAGTTCAGCGTGCCCAGCTACACCTTCCCACATCCCTGCATTACAATATTTCATTTTTAGGAGGTTTGATAGATCAGAAAGGACAAAAGAACCAGAGCACCATTTGCAACACTATCAAGAACTAGAAAGAAAATGATTTTATTTAACACTGAATAAATCCAATGAACCAAGACTAATTATGCACTTTAATTAATGAAACCTGCAGTCATTCAGTGTTCTTTAAGAGCTGTCAATATCCATAATATGCCCAAAAAGCATAATGTGATGCAAAGTGATTTATAAAAATATATAGACATATTGCTCACCTCTAGTAGCATATACTCAAAATATGTCTAAAGATTATAACTCATTTTAGGTCTTAAAACCATATGGATACATACTCACACACACACACAAACACATACAAAATGCTTGCTGTATGGTTAAAGAGTTGCTATAAATTACATGAAATGATTTATGAAAATAATACAGAATAAAAATTGCTAGTTTTGTGTTTTTAGTGTATGAAAAATCTTGAATACCTAAAAAGTAAAGCCAGCAGTCTTGCTGAGTGATTTTAGCAGTAATTTTGCCCTGCAAAACTCAAGGTCCATTTGATATTTTGCCCCAATTTTATCCACCAAAAATATCCATTATGGTGCTAAAAACCTAAACTGAAACTGGAAACAACTGCAAATAAAAACAAAACCAAAACAATTAAAGCACTATACAATATCTTAAAACTAACCAAGTTAAAATGAGCCACAACAAATGAACAAACAAATTCATTAATAATTCCAAAAGGTAAAATAATTTAAAATGTCATTATTATAATAACCCAGAAATTCTAACATATTCAAAAATGTGCAACAAAAAAAACCAAATATGTAAGTAAATAAATCTAAAAGTTCAAATAAATGAAAATGTCAGTATTATAATAACCCAGAAACACACACACATTCAGGCCTGGGGAGAGTGGCAGTGCTGAACTGAGCAGAGTGTATCTAGGGGCATGTTTCATATTCACTGGGCTCATAAATAACATTCACACAAGAGAAACTCACACATCTCTAAAACCACATGCCTGAGATCAGTGTGTTCCCCGAGTCACACGGAGGCCCGAGAGGTTATTAAACGCTGTACTGTTTGTGCGGAGCGTGGTTCTGCTCTGGGCTGATTAGAGCTCTGTTTGTTTCTGTGTTTTGGAAGGGTCATGGCTGCGGTGGCGGATTGCAGGCATCAGCAGCCGACAGGCCATGAGGGCTCTAATTGGAGCGATAAGAGCAGCAGCAGGAGCTGGAGAGGCTGATGGATGAGCGAGACAGTCAGGGCGAAGAACCCCATCCTGGTGGTCCAAAGGAAAATCTGAACTTCCAGAGCCACCATGCACTGGCTACTACTGACCCCATACGTCCACACACACACAACTCTCTCTCTCTCTCTCTCTCTCTCTCTCTCTCTCTCTCTCTCTCTATCCGTGCCCTGCTGTCTCTTTTTCACTCACAAACTGCAGGCTCACGTATAGCTATTAATCTTAATCTTCTATGATACAGATTCTGATTCCAGATGTTTTAAAACAAAGTTTGTGGCATTTTTATGTCATAAAATAGACCAAGACAAAGGAAAACATATCCCATCTATAAGTGAGCTGTAACACTCACTCCATTCCATAGAAAAGCTGAAGTTCTAAAAAAAGCAAAATTATGTTTTGGACAACCTTCAAGGACTTCATTAGATGCCAACATGCCAGACATGTCTTTTAATAAAACAAACCAATAAGACATAAGTTGAAGAAAGTTTTTAAATGTAATTATCCACTAAGGGATATACCTACATGGAGATCAACATTTACACAGACACTTTTATCTAGAGCGCCCTACAACTAATTCATGTTACAGAACATAATGTTTCAAATACTGCATGAGGGCTCTTATTGCTGTAGTGTGGTGTGTTTGCCCGAATGGGGAATTGGGACCGCTGTCTGCTGCATGGACGACAGTAGTGTCCACAATGCTACACCACTGCCAGTGACGGAAAATTGTGGGTTTTGCATAAACTGTGACTAAAATGTATTTTAAAACAATGAGCTTCACCAATTCAAAACTGTTACAATAATTAACAATGTTGTGAATGGGCAACATTTTCGGAATGTTGCCTGTGGGATTGCAGAACATAGGTTTGAGCCCAAAAACAATGCAAGTAAACATCAGCAAAGTTTACTTCAAATCAAATCATCAAGCCGTCATGTCTTCAGTGTGCTCTTGTGTTTGATTTCATTGCCCTGTTCCAGAAAAGGTCCAGAAATGGAAATCAGGAGCGGCGCATCGTCTGAGACACCAGCGCAAACGCTGACGGGGGAGATAAAGTCAGTAAGGCATACAATCCATGTTCAAATAAACAGAGGAGTGTGGGGGGGGGCAGGAAGAATAAACAATCATTCATTTGGCCTTCCCTCCTCGAGTGATACACACAAACCAACCACCCCAACAAGACAATTAAACAATGGCGCTGACCCTTGGCGTGCCCAGGTTGGCTAGTTTACACCCAGCCCAGCAGTTGCCCCATCCTTGTTTACCCATGTACCCCTTTGGCCGTGACTGATGGATTGCATTGTTTGGCCTTCCAAGGCTATAATTGGCCCCTTTGTATAGATTAACGCTAGGGATATACTCAGCAGATCCCAAACATGGCCCTGGGGTCAATAACAATCCTATCAGTCTCAGGGCCCCTAAATGGTAAATAGGGTCAACGTCAGCTCCAACACTGGGCCGTCCCGAGCCCTCACCCCTCCAAGACCAGACATACAGACTCCTCCCCACCCCGAAGTCCTTCTCTCCTCTGATAAATATTTACTCAGGTTTCAGATGACGTGACATGCTGGTAGTCCAAACAATTCGCTAAACAATTATCGAGACATGATCTGTATACCATCCAGCCTATTTGTGGCGAATGTTGAAAATAATATTTGAAACTCGGGCCTGAGTGCCCTCGTGGCGTTAAGCACCTAGCTAGCAGTCAAAGCTCCTTGAAATCACAAAGCCACACAAACTGCATTTGAATTGGGCTCGTAACAGCGCTCCGGGCCTGACGTGCAACCTATACAGTGGGAGCAAACACATATTTTAGCGCGCTGTGTGGCGACGGGCTTCGTTGGTGGGCAGCAGACAGAGCAGTCAGTTCACCAGCCGCTACCTCTGGGTAAGAGTTCCGCCTGGACCTGAGCTCTGAGCAACCCAGCAGACAGACAGCCAGTGAAATTAGTGGCATAAAACATAAATCATTCACTAATAGGTATGATTTTAGTATGGGAGATGTGGGAGTGTAATTCATTGCAAGGGTCACATTTTATTAGCCCACTAGAGATTTTATACAGAGGCTTAAATTATTAATAATTCTGTTGATTACCTGCAATACCATGGTTAGTTTTAAGATTGGGCTTGGGTTTAGGACTGAGGCTAATGTCAGGTTTAGGTTAAAGGTTATATGTAGTAGAATCTTTAACATTCAGCTTCACGTTTAGTCAAATTTCAGTTAAATGTTTTGTTGAATGTTGATGAAAGACACTGTGGTCATCTATGAAGTATTTGGAAATAAAGTGATTTTGAGAGGAAAAACAGTTTATCCGTCTTTTATCGAGAAATCAAATCACATTGTGGTCAATAACTCTCCCCAGAAAGGGGACAAAAGGTGTCCTTTAGCATGTTGCACCAAAATTGTTTTATCTTGTTAGATTTTCATCCTAAAGACACATAAATAAAATAAATCCATGCATAATTTGTTGTATTACCTGAACTAATTTACATATTGTGCTCTTCGCATTATTGTACTTTTACATTGTTTTGTTGCTGTTGTTGCTATTACTATTGTTATTAATAATAATAATAATAATAATAATAATAATAATTATTATTATTATTATTATTATTATTATTATTATTATTATAAAACCTTCTTTTAAAATGAAATATTTCTTGCAACTCACAGTAATCACCCAATCAACTTAACAAGCCAAAAACACAGAGATATACATGAAGACTTCGTGGCCTGTGGATTAAATAAACTTTCACCAAATCTATTTCTTTCTAATCACCTAAAGAACCACTGGCCACAAGACATCTGGATATAACCACACACATCAAATAAACTCGTTTTATATTAGTTTTGCATTGCACGGGTGCCTGATTCAATCCATTCGTTTTAGCCCTCCTCTACAGTTCCAGATCCCCTCAGTAGGTATAATTCTTTCTTAAGGAGGAACCTACACTTGAATGGAGCTTTGTCTGAGTCGCAGGGTCACACTGGATCCTGCAGGAGAAAGTTTGAGACGTGACAGAGATGCTGGAGAAGACCTGGCGCAGCAGAGAGCTCTGAGTAAGAGTTAAATCAGCAGAAAGGCCCAAGGGTGTTTAGATGTGACTCGCGGCACCGCAACCGCAACAGTACACTGTCCAATTGACCATACAAATATTTGGAGTCTGTAAAGTGCTCATATTTGGCAGTCGACTCCCCCTCAAAGCGGTGTGGAAACCGCAGGTTAAGAAGGACAGGAAAAAAGGAGCCCTCCCAAAGGAAAGACAAGTGCTGAAAGGCCTCCGAGAGTTCTTCCCGACAGACTGGTGATTTATGATCAATCGCCCGCTTCTGCTGGTCAGGCCTGGCCTGGCTGCCATGAGCGGCCCGTCGTCTTGGTGGGCCGAGCAAACTCAAAAACTTGACGTCTCATTTCACTTAGGATCTTAATACAAAACACGCAGTGCAGGGCTTGCAGCTCGGCTCGTGGAATGATGTACAGCGGCTCAATCTGGGAGTAAATAAAGCCTACATCCATAAATGTGACACTCATTCTGGGAATGGCACACATAGCAGTTGTGAGATGCATTCAGAAAAATACATCCAGGCATACAAATATACAAGCCGACAAGCCTGATACACAAGCTGATGTGAGCTGCCAGTCTGTGTTTGAGCAGGTTAAGATGGACAGGAAAAAACTGAGCCCTCCCAAAGGAAGGGAATGAAGCGCAACAAATGGTAAACTGTCACAACAACACAGCACAACAACTCCTTATATGGAAGTTCCCCCGATTTGTGTTGATGTTCGAGGTGTCAGACGTCATGCTGAGCTTTGTCTTCCTGTGTCACGTAGAACCAAAGTTACTGTAATTAAAAAAACATGTAATAATAATAATAATAACCACTACAGGGGTTTTAAAAATGTCACACACACATGATTATAAAAAGCAAAAATGAACAAATTTCTTTTGTTTTAGGTACTTGAAACAAACGATAAAAAACAAGATCTTTGAACCCAGGAGAACTTTCAGGATAGTCTCCGCCCACAAGTGGGTGGGGAAAACCTGCAGAGGGAGGGGGACCAGAGAGCGGCCGAGTGGTGGCGCACCGAGAGAAAGAGCAGCAAATGGCGAGCGTGTAGGAGAACAAACACCGGTTCTAGACTGATTTACACCGTTTTGTTGAAATCAGATTTCACTTACACGGTCTGAGTTCTAAGGGTTCATTCCAGCTGGGAAAGGTCTGAATGCCACACTCTACATCAAGCCCAAATCTGACTGATATGAGTATTTTTGCTGATGCTGCAATCATCAAAGGCTGAACATGTATTAGAGTAGCGATGTTCTGTTCCGTTCTCGATCTTACTTTACTCACAGCTGTCTGGAGTCTCACTCTGCATGAATAAGTGCATCATCATTGTTTGTGTTTATTGGAATACAGCACAGGAAAAGGAACATCAACATAAATGCATACGCAAAGAACCATAAAGAAGAGAATGCCCCCCAGTTTTCACTGGACAGTACAAACATGCAGCAGTGAAGTGAGTCAGTGAGTCAGTGCTCAGTGAAATTGTGTGCAGAGAATCGAGCCCGGTCTCGAGTTTTCGTGCAGCCATCACAAAAAACAATTTAATCAAAATATGTGCTCCGATCACAATTTAGGGCGTTTATTTGTGCTAGGACAACGCTTCACTACCCGGACAGTAGGAGAGAAATAATGAGTTGATTCCTTACCTTAATCTAACCCTAACCTTAACCTAACCCTAACCTAACCCTAACCTTAACCTTAACCTAACCATAACCTAACCCTAACCTTAACCTAACCCTAACCTTAACCTTAACCTAACTGTGACCTAACCCTAACCTTAACCATAACTTAACCCTAACCTTAACCTTAACCTAACTATAACCTAACCCTAACTTTAACCTTAACCTAACGCTAACCCCAACCTTAACCTTAACCTAACCTTAACCTAACCATAACCCTAACCCCAACCCTAACCTTAACCTAACCTTAACCTTAACCTTACCCTTACCCTAACCCTAACCTTAACTTAACCTTAACCCTAACCTTAACCTTAACCTTAACCATAACCTTAACCTTAACCCTAACCTTAACCTCACCCTAACCCTAACCTTAACTTAACCTTAACCCTAATCCTAACCCTAATCCTAACCCTAACCTTAACCTTAACCATAACCTTAACTTTAACCTTAACCCTAGCCCTAACCCTAACCCTAACCTTAACCTTAACCTTAACTTTAACCTTAACCTTAACCTAACTGTAAGAGTCACCAGTTAGCGCAGAGACTGGTGATTTAACACAGCGCGCATGAAAATACTTTGGGTAGTGTAGCGTTGTCCCAGCACGAAAAAGTGAAGTGTTGTCCTAGCACGAAAAAAGCCCTTAATCGTGATTGGAGCACATATTTTGATTGAATTGTATTTCGTGATGGCTGCACGAAAACTCGTGAGATCAGGTTGAGAGAATCAGAGTTTAGTGAGTCAGTGTACAGTAAATCTGTGTTCAGTGTGTCATTGATCAGGCTATTAGAGTGCAGTGAGTCATTTCAGTGAATCAGTGTGCAATGTGCAATTGAGTTTTATTCGACTGAATCCTTTGTCCGGTGAGTCTTATGCGGTGAATTGAGAGCACCAGCGCATTTTTTTATGAATCACTGTTCAGTGAGTCAGTGTTCACTGAGTCAATGTGCAGTGAGTCTTTGTTCAGTGAGTGTAATGCAGACTTGTTTGCAGTGAATCAATGTGCAGTGAGTCATTTTGCAGTGAATTAGTTTATGTTTGTCTAGTCTGTGTTCAGTGAGTATTATGCAATGAGTCTTTGAATGTGTTTAATGGATCAGTGTTCAATGAGTAAGTGAGTAATTTCAGTGAACCAGTGTGCAGTCAGTCAGTGTTCTCTGAGACAATGTGCAGTGAGTCTTTGTTAAGTGAGTGTAATGCAGAGTCAGAGTCAGGGTTCAGTGAATTTGTTAGGACTAAATTCAGAGTCAGTGTGTGTAGTGAATCAGTGTGCCTGTGTTTGTCTGGTGAGTCTGTGTTTGTCTAGTGAGTCTGTGTTTGTCTAGTGAGTCTGTGTTTGTCTGGTGAGTCTGTGTTTGTCTAGTGAGTCTGTGTTTGTCTAGTGAGTCTGTGTTTGTCTGGTGAGACTGTGTTCGTCTGATGAGTGTGTTTGTCTAGTGAGTCTGTGTATGTCTGGTGAGTCTGTGTTTGTCTGGTGAGTGTGTTTGTCTAGTGAGTCTGTGTTTGTCTAGTGAGTCTGTGTATGTCTGGTGAGTCTGTGTTTGTCTGGTGAGTCTGTGTTTGTCTGGTGAGTCTGTGTTTGTCTGGTGAGTCTGTGTATGTCTGGTGAGTCTGTGTTTGTCTGGTGAGTCTGTGTTTGTCTGGTGAGTCTGTGTATGTCTGGTGAGTCTGTGTATGTCTGGTGAGTCTGTGTTTGTCTGGTGAGTCTGTGTATGTCTGGAGAGTCTGTGTATGTCTGGTGAGTCTGTGTTTGTCTGGTGAGTCTGTGTATGTCTGGTGAGTGTGTTTGTCTGGTGAGTGTGTTTGTCTGGTGAGTCTGTGTTCGTCTGGTGAGTCTGTGTTTGTCTGGTGAGTCTGTGTATGTCTGGTGAGTCTATTTGTCTGGTGAGTCTGTGTTCGTCTGGTGAGTCTGTGTCTGTCTGGTGAGTCTGTGTTTGTCTGGTGAGTGCGTTTGTCTAGTGAGCCTGTGTTTGCCTAGTGAGTCTGTGTTTGTCTGGTGAGTCTATGTTCAGCAAGTATGTCTTCATGCAATAATCAGAGAGCAGCAAGTATTCTTGTTTAGCGTTCAGTGAGTCAATGTGCAGTGAGTCCTATGCTGTAAATCTGTGCACAGTAAATTAATGCAATCTGTTTGTAATAAGTTCACTTACAGTAACTCCAAATGAAATTCCCCAGGGTCGAGGGTGGGGGTGGTGAGTGGGGCTTTGTGTACATTGACCAGTATGTGCAATGAGTCAGTGTGTGTGTGTCTGAGTGTGTGTCGAGGAGCTGGAGGCAGTAGCAGCCCGCTGTCTCGCTCTGAGCACACAGAGCCAGCCTACTGTCAGCCCTGCAGACGGATGGCCGAGAGAGGGAAGCTCTTTATCAGGCTCTTTATACATCTTAAGTCAATAAAGCGTACTTAGAGTCTTTGGTGGTCCTCTCCCCACTATCAGCATCTGGAATGAAAATGCAGAGGGGACCGCAAGCAACACAAGTCCCCATGGCTGTATCGCTGCAATTAGCCGAAGATAAACTTGGGGTTTTGCACTGTCCTGATTTATACTTTGTTCTCTGAAATATTTACAAAATGAGCTTTCCCACACAAAAGCAGCCGAATGTGGAGTCTGTTTATGGTAATTGGCGCTACTTAATTTGTTGCCTGGCTGAGGCCTGGTCGTGGGGCTTTGGAGGGGACGATGTTTGCTGGTGCAGACAGTGTGTGTGTGAGAGAATAAAAGAGGGTGAGAAAGAGACTGTATTGCATGTCTCTGCGTGTTAACGTGGGCATTCCTGCATGTCTGTGTGTGTCTGAGCATCTGCATGTGTTTATTTGCCTGTATATGAGGGTATTGTATATGTTTGTATATGTGCATCTGAGGTCTTAAAGCAACAGTTTGACAAAACTGCCAAAATCTTTTTGTCCTTTTTTTATACATGACAGTAAGTCAAACACAGCCAGGACCCACACAGGACAATGTTCTAAGGGAACAAGATGAATGGGCCTTCACCAGTTAAGGCCTGCTGTGTGGTGGATTAACCCTTAGAATGCGAGCAACACGGATGCGTGCCTGAAGCGCAACAAATGGTAAATTGTCATCACACAGCAAAACAACTCCTCATATGGAAATTCCCTCGGTTTGTGTTGACGCTTGAGGTGTCAGATGTCATGCTGAGCTTCGCATGGTCTTCCTGTGTCACGAAGACATTATTGCAATTTTTTTAAATGCCATTACACGCAAATGCCCATAAATTACTAAAAATGCCCAAATTTAATTTATTTTAGGTCTTTGAACCTGGGAGAACTCTCAGGATAGTCTCCGCCCACAAGTGGGTAGGTAAAACCCGCAGGGGGTCCGGAGAGCGGCCGAGCGGCGGCGCATCGAGAGAAAGAGCGGCAAACGGTGAGAGTGTAGGAGAACCAAAACCGGTTCTAGACTGTTTTACACCAATTATATTTACTGAAATCAGAGTTTACTGATACACTCTGAATTCTCAGGGTAAACACCGGTTCTAGACTGTTTTACACCGGTTATATTTACTGAAATCAGAGTTTACTGATACACTCTAAGTTCTGAGGGTAAACGCCGGTTCTAGACTGTTTTACACCGTTTATATTTACTGAAATCAGAGTTTACTGATACACT
>JBBIGA010000146.1:435869-448904 GCA_037576975.1 Alestes dentex
CCTCTGAGAGACACACACACACACACACACACACACACACACACACACACACACACACACACACACACACACACTCACACACATGCTCTGCGGTTTTGCTCCAGACAGGAAGCTGTGGACATGTCTGTACTTCTGAGGGGGAATTAGCACCTATCTGACATCCATCCAGCCTGGCCTCCCACCATCAGGGAAGTATGACTTCCAGAAAACAGGAGGCTCCTCGCCCTGAAAGATATGCTGTTCTTCAGTTTGCTTTGGCACCTTCACAGAGGAGAACTGAGGAGCAAGAGAGAGCACAGAAGCCCTCTCACAGAAAGGAACCTTAAAGAAACACAATCGCTATGAACACCTCCATGAATCCCTCGCTCTTACCCCTGTTCCTTCCCCGGGGCATAATGCGAGTTGAGGAGGATATCAGAGCTTGGCTGTATAATGGCACAACAATGCACAGTTGTGCTCTCCATCCATGACGCGAGGTTTGATGCTGTCACGCGTGCTGCCAGCAGAGGCAACTTTATATGCTTATTTGCGAAGGACAGGGGCATGGGTCTGAAATGGAGCTGCATGATTATGGGATATCCTCCCGTACATGTCCAGCTGTCGAATTAGCCTGTGCATGTCTGTCAGCAGCAGCTATGGCGTGTGCCATTGCGGATGTTTATCCGTCCCCACGGCAAATGCAACATTTGTGCATTTGAAAGAGTTTATTTGAGAAAGTGTCTAGAGATGGAGGAAGCAGTCTGCATATTTGACAGGAAGTTTACGTACTTTGCACTCCCCCCCCCTTTCCAAGGGAGAGAGAACGATTACGGATTTCCTTGAATCGGACATGCAAAAGCTCCATCGGGAAGGCCTCCTGTGCCTTATCGTAATGAAACATAATTAGCTGCGGATAAAACAATCATTATGACAATTAAGGGAGCCTCGATCCCTGGAGTCCTATTCTGTGAAGTTTTGGCTGTTATCAGAAAGAGCTACACTGAGCTTGCCTGTTTACACGGAGCATCAACAGGACATTACTCCCTTTGTGTGCGCAGTTGGGGCCCGGAGCCCTTGGGGACCCAGCTTGGGCACTGAGAGGGTGATAGTGTTTTATCACGACTTTGATTCTAATGTTCTATGTCTCCTCAAACCCTTGATTCCCTCGCTGCCAATTAAGCCGACCCGCTCGGAAACAATGCGCCGTCTGCTGGAGGGAGGTTCCCCCAGCACCGTGGGTGTTCCCTGATGAAACCCTATCTCCTGTCTCTCCACACACACGCACATATCCCTCTGTCATCATCTCTCCGGCCGTGTGTTATGTTTTTCAGATTGCTGGCATAGTTCACATAGTCAAGCGGTTCCCAAGGATGGTCGTGCAGGACCCCTGCACTGCATAGTTTGGTATTTTCCTGTGTCTGACACACACCTGAACCAGCTTTTCAACTAGTCAGCAATCCCCCTGGGTGTCTTAGATCAGGGGAATCACCCGCAGGGACACGCCGGGACAGGGTTTAGCAGCCACTGATCTAGTCACTAATTTCGAATCATACTCACTTCCTGGCCTTCATCGATCATGTCTTCCAAGACTCAACCTTTTCAATTCATTTTGGTCTTTACCCACCTTGTATGACTTCCTAACATTTTTTTTGAGGTGCCATAACTGTCCTCTTCAAATGAGACAGTTAAACACTTTCACCTGAGAGCTGAGCCAGTCGGCAGGACTGTTTGCACTTCCTCGATGCATCGCTTGAGGAAAGACTTGTTTTTTGGCATGTCTTCATGTGACCGGTTCAGCTGTGCATTACGCTCACCGCTGTGGCATGGTTACGAGCGGGACAGCAGGATAATGATCTCTCTTGCTGTCAGGATGCACGCTATCGCAGCTGCGCAGGGTGTTTACCAGGTTTGCCAGCCACTTACAGGCCCTGGATCGAGCAACGCACGAGTGCCGTTAACCGCCGAAGCTTCACCAATTAACTCATTTTGGGCTCGCATCAAGCCAGCGTCTTCCAGATGCCGAAAT
The DNA here is from genome assembly GCA_037576975.1 of Alestes dentex. Lineage (NCBI taxonomy): Eukaryota > Metazoa > Chordata > Actinopteri > Characiformes > Alestidae > Alestes > Alestes dentex. Next base: position 437,875 of record JBBIGA010000146.1, read on the forward strand.
GAACTCCAGTCCTCACAGTAACGTGGAAAAACGCGAAGCATGTGTTGATCTTTTAAAAGATTTGCGCAAGGGAGATGGTGATTAGCCATGATTCGTTGCACATTGAACGAAAGCCTCGAACTTCTGCGTTGTTGCGTCTGCTAGACCTGCAAGGCGATGAAGACATCTGCAGGCAATGTGAGCGCAACTCTATTTTAGTATATTAGCCAGCACGAGGGCAGCCAGCTGCAATAAAGTATGCCTTGCTGAAACAAATAGTTCACGGCGTGTCATGCTCTCTGTCACACTACACACACAGCTGTTGAGCTCTTTCAGTCAGATGTGCAGAAGGGCTCTCAGCCCTGTCTCAGATAAGTAGCGCAGCTTTGACAAATGGCCTCCTTCCTCCCCCTTGCCCCCCTCCTTTTATTTAACAGATCACTTCAGGAAACGACCACTGCCTTAGCTGTCATCTCACTTAACTTCTCCTGCACGGTATTAGGCTCCAGAGGAAGGTTTAGATGGTCTGAGGAGTGACCTGAGAAGTGATAAAATATGTGCAGTCGAAGCTATTAGGAAGATTTTATCTGCTCAAGACTACATCCCCTCTAAATAGCTATTGTCTTAGATGTGGTCCACTTTCCTGTATCATAAAGAGTGGTCTTCTACCACTGTGACAACTGTTAACATTGTTTTCTTCCAGTCAGCTCCAGGAGGGATGCTTATTTATGTAGGATTGCCTGAGCACCTAAGGATGCACTACAACAATGTGAAAGCCAGGCCATGCATCATTCCCTGAAAGCCAGGCAGTTGCCAATGGCTGGTGGAGGAGAGGGTATTAGAACATTTTGTTCGTAGTTCCTGGCTCTCGTGTTCTTGCAGACATACTTAGTGAGAGAGACTGTAACAACCTCATCCTCATCTTGCTTGTCCTCCCTCCTTTGGATACTGTAAGAGTACTGAACAAAATGGACCAGTTTCCATCACTATAGTGAAGTCAACAGTCAGTTTGTTCTTCCGCTCATTTAAACCCAATCTGAGTTCAAACGAAACAGGCAGAAATGTATCTTACCCTGCCTGTTCTCCAAAGTCCCCCGTTATGGTCCAAAAGAAGTCTCACAGGATTGCCAGCCTCTAGGCTACATTCCCGGGGGGGGTTGCAAAAATGTGGTTAAACCGTCTTGGCTTTAGATGAGGGCACCACCTTGTGCCAGCATTTCAGTCAAGCAGACCTTCTCTTGGGACATGAGGTTGCCAGCAGCCTACCTCCGCTTATATTTTGCTAATGATGAACGGCGCAGGATTTGTTTTCATTCTGTAACACTTCGGCTGTTCGCCTGGACAGAGAGGAACAGACCTGAAACTAGCTTTTGTTTCTGATGGCCCAGTGTCATCGCTAGGGTGTACCTACTTGCTTATAGAATCACACGCAAAAGCTAATATTGCTGTTAATTTACCGCCATTCCTCTGTGGTCCGTGGCTGGAGATCATACAGCTCTGGAATTCCTGTCCTGACCTCCCTGGTGTTTGTTTTGAGATTCAGGTCAGTGCGTCAGGAGTCCAACATATGGGTCAAGTGTTTCGAGGCAGTTCTAGGAAACAAAGGCTCCGAGACCCTTCTCAAACACGCACACATGCTGTTGGCCGCACTGCACTTGCTAGCTCAGAAATAAAAGTCTGCTCCAGCTCATGGAGCCCATAAGTCATTATTTATCTGTCAACTTTCACAACTCTCTCCCGCTTTTGTGGTCAGGCTGAAAGGGCTCTCGAGTGTGATTATTCAAATCTCTAAAGATATCCCAACGCTGTCCTCCACAGCATTCCAGAGATGGTGCGGACCTCGCGCTCACATTTGTGCTACTGGCCCGACCAACTTGGATTAGTTCGACACAGCATAACAGAGCCTCTCTGACCAGTTTATGATCTGTGTGTTTTGGCTCGCTTGGGGCGCTGAACCACACAGTTAAATCAAGCAGTCAACAGAAGACCTCTCTTTACTTAATTCCTGTGAGATATCGGGAAGGAATGCCGCAGGACCAACATAAACTGCCTCAATTCCATGCACGGCGTATTTGTTTACTGGACGACCAACGCTCAGCTCATTGTGGTGCAAAAAACGCCCCGCCTGCGGTCCGGCCCAGTCCCAGAATGCAGAAATCCTTATTTGAGAAAGACTGTTTTTTTGAGTTTTTTTTTTTTTTGCTTGAAACACCTTCATTCACTCATTCTGAGCACATAAGCCTGGCATTCTGTTCATGCCTTTTATTTTTGTTACAAAGGAAAGAGAGAGAAAGAGAGAATGCACAAGAAAAAGTGGAAAAAGCCCAAGCTGATTGCTTTGCCCAGGGACTGAAATGATACAGCCGCTTATTACAGCTGACTATGATGTGCGGACCACCAGAGTTGTGACAAGTGATGTAGCTGCCTCCGGGGTGAGACAAAGGTTTACCTATTACACAAGCAATTTCAGTGTTTTCTAAACATGTTGCCAAGACAGTGGGAGCTGGCAGTTCCCTCTTTGTTTAGTTTCTGTTCCTCTAACGTCCCCGTCCCCCCCACACCCCAGCACCCCCCCCCCTCGCAGATTTTTCACGGATTAAAAAACGGAGAGAAAGAGAGAGTGGGAGGGAGTTAGGGTGGGGGTGGGTTTGGGAGTGAGCGAGGGAGGTGGAGGCTGATGGCTTGGGGTTGATTGACTCCTGGACTTTTGTGCTCTCTATGAACTGCCAGCGAGCTAATAAATTCTTTCAGCCACTCGGCGTTGCGTTCACGGATATCCCCCAAAGATTACACCCACAAATCACTTGTGCTGCCGAGGCTGCAGGGAGGGCCCGGAGGACAGGCCGCACATAACCAGGATAGGGGTGGTCAAAAAGGAGGGGGGTGGGGGTTGCTGGGAGTCAAATGTTTTATAATCGTTTGTAATGCAGTAGTCAAGGAGAGGCAAAGGGGGGAAGTGAAAAAAGCAAGAGGGCATGGGGGTAACTGGCTCCCATATGGAGAGAGCAAGACAGAAAAGGGGAGAATAAGAAAAGAAGGGACAGAAAGGGACACGGGGGGCCTGGCTTTAGGCCTGGCCCTACGCTGGTTAAAAAAAAGGACATAATTAACTTCTGGATTCTTTGTGCTCCCCATCTGACTTGCAGGGAGGAGATGAAAGGGGCTTGCTAAGCCTGGCATTCCACCCCAATTATAAGAAAAACGGAAAGCTCTACGTCTCCTATACGACCAACCAGGAGCGCTGGGCCATCGGACCTCACGACCACATTCTCCGGGTGGTCGAGTACACAGTGTCCAGGTAACAGTGGACCACTCACATGCCTCTGTCTTCTCTGGCCAGTGGAGGGAATAATATAAGTTTAGTCTCTCTGATGCTCATTTGCCAACTCATTTGGTGTGCTTGCACTGTCTGCTGAAAAACTCACTTAACGTTATGTAAATGCACTTTATGACTATTATAATAGTTGTATGTTCAGCTAAAGATGTTCATTTTTCAAATGGCAATTTAAAACTTGGCAGTTTAATGTGGGTGGGATATTATGGCGTAGTATTTTTAAACCTGTGGGTAATTCCAAACCGAAAGCTAAGCTGGAGCCGTAAGAACCATTTAGAGTGATGTATTTCAACTGTTATTTTCCTCCTTAAGAAAACAGAGATTTCCTCACAGGCGCTGAAAGATGAAACTTTAGCAGGATAAGAATTTATGCACTTAAAGTCTCTAAAGCTGATATTTCAGCGCCTGAAATGAAATGCACACAAGAGAACCCATAGGAAAAATAATCAATTAAACCTACAACATTTTTCTTCCCAATTTTTGTAACTTGCCAATAAAATTGAACAATTATGTTTGGGTAATTTGGCAAAAAAAGGCAATCTTGTGTATGTTATGTAGACTTATTTTAGATTGTGTGTTTCTCTCAAGGAAAAATCCGAACCAGGTGGACGTAAGGATCAGCCGGGTCTTAATGGAAGTGGCGGAGCTCCATAGGAAGCATCTCGGAGGGCAACTGCTTTTCGGGCCTGATGGCCTTCTACACATCTTCTTGGGTGATGGCATGATCACCCTGGACGATATGGAGGAGATGGATGGTTTGAGGTGATTCATCACAGCACTTTACTCTGTGGGAACATGGTTTTAGTACTGGAGGGCCACAACTTTTCAGAGTTTTGTGTTTTTCCTGACTGCACACACTTAGTTCGGCCCTTAATGAACCCTTATATATGCAGTAAAGCAGGGCAAACACAAAACTCGGCAGGGCCGTGGCCCCCAAAACCAAACCTGACACCCTTTTTGTTTAGCAGAGGGCAGTCTAATGGCGGGATGTTTTGTCAAATGAGGGGGTGGAGGATGATGATGTTTTCATTTTGCCTCCACACAAACAAGAGGGTCAGGTTTAGCTTTTGTCTGTGTTTTTCTTTCTTATATCAGCCTTCTAAATATAAAATTAAATAATTTCATTTTAATATTATTCCAACAAAGACAAAAAATGTTATCTTTCTAAGGACAAAAAGCGTAATTATTCAGTAATTCTTCTTAAGGCTTATTCTTCTGTATTCACTATGAGAAAACTACGAAACTAATACATAGGCGACGTATTTACCACACGACAGAGGAATGGTGCTCTGGGCCTGCAGGGTAATAGGAGTTAATAGGAGTTTACACAGCTCTTCAGATAATGATTGGGTAAAACAGGCTGAAGATTTTCTGCTGAACTCTATCCCCCGAAAACACAATTCTAATTTCTCAGTTCTTCTGTGTCGAAAACGAATGTGTAATTTAAGATCTTAAGAACTCTGTATAATCAGAAAATAACATGTAATCAGCGTTCTGGGAAGCAGTCCATTTAAACAGGATTCCGTGCTGTTTGCTAAGTTGTTCTGACTCTGCCAACCTGCTGAGCGAGAGATTTGCTGCTCTGCAGTGACTTCACTGGATCGGTGCTGAGGGTAGACGTGGACACGGAATGCTGCTCCACTCCGTATGTCATACCCAGGAACAACCCATACTTCAACAGCACCAATCAGCCACCTGAAATATTCGCGCATGGGCTGCACGATCCAGGCAGGTGGGTGACACACAGTGTGACAGTTTCAGTTGCTTATAATTAAAGTGCAGCTCAGTAGAAGGGGACAACCCCGGGACAACTTATCCATTTTCATGCAGAAGAATCTTTGGATATACATATTTAAGGTCTTGGTAGCTTGCTTCAGGTTCATACCAGGTGTTTCCAAGGTAGCAATAAGACATAAAGCGTAGTGTTATAGTTCACCAGCAAAGGAATTGCCCACTGTTGCATTACTTAAACCATCAATCATGTACTCCATGGTCTGGCTCTGGCTTAAGGCCACCCTAATCACCGTCCTGTCCTAGGTGTGCAGTGGACAAGCTTCGCATGGACACCAATGGGAGCCTCCTGATCATGTGCACTGACTCCACCGGAAGGAACTCAACGACAGGGAGGATCCTGCAGATCAATAAAGGGAAAGACTACGGTACGTCTACACAGTTTGATAGGACTCTAATTGTGTTTACTTTCAGTCAGCGAAGGCCAAAATAGCATTTTTTGAGTTCGGGAGCAGTGTGTAGGTAGCCAGGTGTAGACGTCATTTAAAACTGACTATATGCTTTACATATATATATATACTTACTTTATTGTGTATACACTTTATAAATATGCATTTCACCTGAGTGAAGCAGGAGGCATCCGACATTGGCAGTGTGTGGGGACAGTACCGTACTCAAATGTACCTCAGTGGTGCCACTGACAGTCCTGGGATTCAAGCCCACACCCTTCCCATCACGGGGGCAAGTCCCAAACCAATTGGTCACCAGCTACCCCCATAACTGTACATTTATACACTAAAATTGACAAAGTATTATGCTAAAAGAGAAAATTACAGTTTGCCTTGTAGACCCTGATTCTGATATGATGTGTTTTATGCTGACAATACACAGCGTCTTCCACGTAATGAAAGTGCTTTTCATTGAACATGCCGTTTGCTTTCCATGAGAAGCAATCTGCCGCAGCGTTCAGGGATACGGCTGTGAATTCTTTCAGAATGTGAGAACATGTTCTTTGGGCCTCCTCCAACTGTGTCTGCAGAACATAGTGAAGCAGGAGGAAGGCTTTGTACAAATACTCGCCGTGATTCAAAAGGATTCCTGCTTGCGCAGCATTGCCAGGGGAATGCGAGTCTGTGTCCATGAATATGATTTATCGCTGTCAAATACAATGAGCATGTAGTCGCTGCTTCAGTGCAGTTAAAGCACGCCAACCAACATGCTGGTAGTTCTCTCAATGGGCGCGGGTCTAATCAATAGCAGAAGTTCTCAAAAAATGCCGTTTTCGTTTATACAGGGAGTTATTTGGTTTGGATTGCTGTAGTACTGTCCCCAACACCCCCCCAGCAAGACTGGCCCAACCCTAACACACAATCACACCAACACATTTATGCGTGTCCTGCTGAGTAAGCCGAATTACTGGGCCATTTACACCATTAGAGCATCACCCTGCCGAAGGAGCGCCTTTATTAAACAGAGCTGTATAGTTTTACAGGGCCGCTGACTGTATCATTACAATATCGGCTGTTCCCAAAGCTGCCGTAACCTCTGTTGCCATACGCGATGTCTCAAACACACACAGTACACAAATGCTCATTAGGATCTGGTACCTCTCTAGTCTTCTGTGGCCCCGCAATCATTTTTCACAATGACGTGAACTTAATAGCACACAAACTGGACGTTAATGAGGACATTTTGTGGAAATTAACACAGTCAGCTTCCCACTTAAATCAAGTTTACGTTGCTTTTAACGATCCCAGTCCTGGTTAATTAGAACCACACTCCACAAAGTCCTAATGGCCTCCTGACAGAACGCACTAAACATGCATATACATTTAGCTTTCAAAAAAAGCAGTTCCTTTGCTTTAAGCAAGTTATTTCATATTGTTATATAAGGGACTTATTTTCAAAAATACAATAATCAAGCCATTTAAGAAGTCCTAACACTGAGGACTAGCCGATATGATGTTTTATATATTGTGATATATTTGTCACAGTAAGCTTTTTTGAGTATATTATGATGTTGTCAGTGCTTAAAAGAACACATACCAGCTGCACATTTCGAGCATAATTAGTCAGTTTCTACTGGCTTTGAACCGACTTGATAAAAGTCACTGAAATCATTGTTTTTATAGTATTTTTTAATTGTGGCCCTACTGGTTCAAAATTAATTGGTCAGTTTTTTCTTTGATATAGAGGATTTTATATGTGAACCATTGGGTAAAATGTATGTACATGTTCTGTTAAATTTAGAAAAATTTAGTTTAGTGTGTGAAATTAAATTAAATGTACATGTGAAATGTTGGATAAAATTCATTTTATGTGTAGTTTTTGAATTTTTCAGTATTTTGTACTGATTCAAACTGGTTCAAACTCAGTTGGTCAATTTGTATTGGATATAGAGCAGTTAAGTGTGTGATACATTGGATAAAATTTTTTATGGTAGTTGGGGCACTACTTGTTCATCAAGTATCAGAAAAAAATCAATATCACCCACCCCTAATTATAATGCTTGAGAAACTCTGGGGCTTGAAACCTCCAACAATGGAGCTCAAATATCTGGATAGCTTTATTTAAAGTGACTTGTTCTGTATTAAATGCTAATCCAGACTTGTTATGCACTTTTTTCTGCTTTAAAATTCAAATGCGTTGTTTTTTTCCCCATAGAAAATGAACAATCAATCTTTGACTTGGGGTCCTCTGATGGCGCTGTCCCAGTGGGCGGTTTCATCTACAGGGGCTGTCAGTCAAGAAGGCTTTATGGAAGTTACGTGTTTGGTGACAAAAATGGGTATGTTATATTTGACCACTTTTACAGCAAACCTCCTTGTTGCAGGAGATCTGTAAAGACTTATTCCATTATTTCAACATTCGAACACATTTTTCCATGTCTACAGAAAGAAAAAGAATCGTTTGAACTTTTAAACAAACGGAGTAAGTCTGTACAGATCTTCCTTATCCTTTAGGTCTGATGTGATTGTAACCCAGCTTTGTGGAGTTAGTGCTAATCTTTACAATTACAAATGCCAACAGACGTCTTTCCGGTGGTTCTGTCTGTGCCAATGTACACATGTTCGCCCGCTCTGCTGAGGAAGAGGGTTTTTCTCTTCTTTTTTCACTGAAAATTGAGATTACGTTTCCTGCCATGTCATTTGCCCATGACCTTATGTTGTTCACACTTCATGCTGGTTTGTAGATCTTCGTCCAGTATCAGTATACCATGCTTGTGCAATGGGAAATTAATTGTAGTAGACTGCTAAGCAGTTCTGAGAAACCCAGCTGCCGTCTCTGCTGTTTGTAGATGCCAAATAACTTGTGAAAATGTCCACATCCTTCAAAAAAACAAGGTTCAGGTGTGTCATCATTGACCTGAGTGTAAAACCACTGCTGTTCCCGTGTTTCAGGAACCTCAGGATCCTTCAGAGGCCTGCAGAGGACCGGCCATGGCAGGAGAAGCCACTTTGTCTTGGAAGTAGCAGTTCATGTGGTTCCTCGTTGGTAGGCCACATCCTGGGTTTTGGTGAGGATGAACTAGGTCAGTGGGACTTCCATTCACTCTCTCTTAATGAAATCCACTCTGTTCTCAGGCCATATAATGACCTACAGAAACCTATTGTTTAGCTTCATTTTGGCACTAGTTAGTGGAGAAGGTCACCATTATTAAACTGATTACTTCATGACTACTTAAGTGGATCCCAAGCCTGAGAGTGGGTAAAGAGGGGCATGTCCTTGGAGCACGTTTTGCCTCGCTGTTGAGGGAGATCTTACTCCACCAGAGGAGACAGAAGATGACTTCCAGGAAAAGAGTCAGATTCGAGAAGACATCCGAATGATACAGAACAGAGGCTGCCAGAGCTGGGGTCACCATGGAAAACCAATCCCTCCTCCAACTCCCACTACAAAATACCTTTCCTCCTTGGCACATTCCACTAAGACACGAAACCTCTTTCGCTTCCTGACAGATTACTTCCTCCCCCTCTCGCTGCTGACAAATGATATGACCAGGACTCGAAGGTCAGAATGATTTGTCAGCGTGTACAGTTTCCATTTGCAGTCACTTTCTTCGACTAAACCGCACATTTAGCAACGCCACCACTGGTAACGGCCCCTCTCTTCCCTCCCTTGCTCTCCAGAATGGCCATTTATCTGGACCACATGCCAAATTCGATGATGAAGTTCCTCCATGTCAGAACTTAGAGGCCTTCGAATCGTTCCTGATTTTTGGTTCGGAGCAAGCCTGTGTTCCGTCATGCCATACCATCACTGGACCTAGTATCACAGGGAACACGAGCTCCTCGTTCCAAGCGCCCAGAACAAGCATACCAGGCCTGTATCCCTTCGCCTGCCAAACGTGGGGGCTCTGCAAGGGCGAGATAGCATTTGGTGCTCATGTGCGAGAGGGATTCATTTGTGGGCTGGGCTGCAGGCCCAAATGGCAGTCCTTTTGACACATGTTTACAATCCTCACTCGCAAAACGCTGTGCTGCGAGCTTGCTGCTCATTAGATTACTCACATAGTGCCAGTCATGAGGATCTGCTCGCTCCCCCTCCTCCCCCCTTTCAAAACATCCACACATCATGGTATCAAGTGCAGTGCTAGAGGAGGTGGCAAGAAGGGGGCTTTCGGACAGAATTACTGTATATAGATAAGGCTTCTTATGTTGACACCACACCTTCTCATCTTCTTCTCAATTCTTTTCTTTTCACTAGGTGAGGTCTACATCTTAGCCTCCAGCAAAAGCCTGGCCATGCAGTCACACAGTGGGAGGCTCTACAAACTGGTGGACCCTAAAAGGTACTGTGAGTTTAGTTTGCATTATGAATCACTTCTGCTTCTTGAGATCCACCACCCTTTGTTTATTTCCAACCCTTTTCTAAACACAATATCCAGATGATCAAGACCTGGTGATAATGTTAAGGTATAACAATAACTTATAGTAAAAATGATAACTTTATTAAAACTAATGCAACAAAGTGTATTAGAAATTACACACTGTCTACACCAGAGTGACAAAGCTTCATTTCTCAGTATGCTTTGTAGCATCAAATTGATTTTCCACCTTAAATACTACGGTTGAGCAGTGGAGAAACATGGACTGTATTACCCTTGATTCAGTTTGTATAAAGACTAATAAGACAGTTCAAAGGGAAACTGATGGAAACTTCAGAGGGAAGCTGAAGTTTCATGAGGTGTTTCAGTTTCAATTTGTGTTTTTGATACGCAGGGAGCTGCTGCTATTGCACAAAATCTAACGTGTAGCGAGTTCTCTCAAGCTGTGTAGAGTTTTTTACCTTTTGATTTGACAAGAACCCTCAACATTTCCAGTATAAATTGGACATCCTGAACACATGCTTTTGTTGTCCTATTATGAAAATAAATGGAAAAACTTGGGACCAACAGATGCAAACTGATGTAAATGTAATTCCTTCACTCTAAATGTATTCCTGAATTTAATTACTTACCAAAACATGTGGGTGGTCATACAATTCTAAATGACTTTCTAACAGAAAAGAAAATTGGCTCATACATTTTTGACTGCTAAGGATTACTAGTGTATATTTTAGCTGAAACTGCACTGCCGGACAGTAGATATCAAGGAACGCATTCAGGCACTGCTGTTGTAAAGCAGCGTAAGAAGATTAAAACTTCAGCATCATTTCAGCATTAATTCCTGTGTCTGCTTCTGGGATGTGACACCATCCTGGCTAATGTCAGCACCATAGCCAATAACAGCGCTGGAAGACGCATTATTAATCTCATTCTGTCTTGTGATACAAGCCTTTGGCTTTCTTCCCTCCACTGGTTTGCTATGGCCTGATCATCTGGGTGGCGAGCTTACGCCAAGAGTGGATTTGCTGGCAATACAGGTTTGGAATTAGTGCAGACTTTATAAATTCTTGCTTTCTAAATACATTACTCTCTCTCTCTCTCTCTCTCTCTCTCTCTCTCTCTCTCTCTCTCTCTCTCTCTCTCTCTCTCTCTCTCTCT
>JBBIGA010000146.1:456516-473449 GCA_037576975.1 Alestes dentex
TTTTCACGTGTGGTAAACGCGCAGCGTTAGCATGGGATGGGGGCGTGGCCAGCAACAGCTTATTTGCATAAAAGTGAGGGAGCCCTTAAACGGCTCCTTTTAAAAGGAACTGAAACTGTCGAGAATAGAGCTGGTGAGTCTCTTTATGTGAGATTTTGTACAAAGAACTTCATGAACATGTTTTGTGTAGCCCATAGACCTGTTATAACTAAAGTGAGTTTTGCATAAAATGTCCCCTTTAAAAGAAGTGACAGAGAGGTGTGTGTTGTTCCTGCAGGCCCCAGGTCCCCAAGGAATGCAGGCGGCCCGTGGAGGCTCCTGAGATGTTAAGCAGCTCTTGTTCACGCGAGTGCAAGAACGGCCACTGCACACCGACTGGCAAGTGTTGCTGCCACAGTGGCTGGGAGGGTCCCTTCTGCATACGAGGTATTCATACACACCTAAATATGCAAATACACAAAATGTTTTGTTAATACTGGTGTTAATTTCACACTTACAGTGTACATGGTCCTGTTAGCCTGTAGCACTGTACTGTTTAGACTAGGGCTGGCCTAAAAGCATTTTACAGTCAGTACATTTTACTACAGTATGAAAATATTTAAATTCAATATTTTTAGGTGTCTTTCTGGCTACACTACACACATACCACATATTCCCACTTTCTATAGCATTCTAATCATTGAAATGAGGGTGCAATGGACCCCTGGCATACAATTATTTATGGTTTTTATTCGATATACTATATTGATCCCAGAGGAATCCTCTGCATTTAGCCCCTTCACCTGAGTGAAGCAGTGGGCTGGGAGCAGTGTGTGGGGACGGGATCGTGCTCAAGGGTACCTCAGTGGTGGCACTGATTCAAACCCATGACCTTCTGATTGCAAGGGCAGCTCCCTAATCACCAGGCCACCAGCTTCCATAAACTGAAAAATTTCAATCTATGTACAGTAACTGTTGGATATAAAGTATTTTAGGCTGTGGTTTCTGGCTTGAAAAAGATAACCAAACATAAACCACTGGTCACTTTCTGAAGCGCTTCCCACTGTTAGAGCAAATCATGCTTCATTCCATTATTGCTTTTTGCTTCCACTTCCAGCCAAGTGTGAACCTGCTTGTCGCAATGGCGGTGTCTGCATCGAACCCAACAAGTGCTTCTGCAAAGAAGGCTTCTCTGGAGCCCAGTGTGAGAAGGGAGAGCGCGGCGTACAAGAGGACAGAGACAAGGACGGCATCTTGGATCACATCATTGACATGACATCCTATCTGCTAGATCTGACCAGTTACATCGTATAAAAAGGCGGGGAGGAGAAGCTATATACTCCAGCCCAAAGACTGGACTTTAAGGATGCGTTCAAGGGTTTGCCTTCAGATCAGCCCCAACACCCCCACCCTCACCCCCAACCTCCAACTGCATCCCAGCATCTGAACCACCATCACTGTCCACCCACCTGGGAAACCATTAGAGCTCAGTTAATATTAGTAACTGCTGCATATTTGTCTTATGCATTAAAACCAGTTGCTCAGGCAAATACCAAATAAATCCCAACCCAGAATCATTTTCGTATTCCCTAGTCTACGTTTTCTTTATTTAGACTATTTTTTAAACCATTATCCCAGACCGAAGTAGCATTGGTTCATACACGGAGTGTACCCAGAGCTTGCCCAGGAGAGGAGCTGCACGCTTCGGATCTCCGAGCACTACCCCACACACCTCGGACATAGCTGTTCACGCGCCTTTGCTGTCTTAAATCTCATGACCCTGCTTCCACGCTGGTCAGGTCCAAAGTATAGTTTACCAGTGAAATGGACCCTTCAGAAGACCCGAATCACTGGACTCACCATCTGAGCTCACTGTGGACGTTCCCTTTTGGGAAACCCACGTACAATAAAGGTGCGAAACACATGGACAAAATTCTAGAAAACAAGAGACTTGCAACAGGTATAATAAGGTTCACTTCAGGAAACCATATGGACAGTCTGCTCGACTGAAATATACCAGCGGAGGCCCAGGATCCACCACCTCTGACCAAAGGGTTAGCCTTATAACCAGCATGGTAACACATAGAATGGACAGAACTTCACTGTACGCACTCTTGGTCGGTCTACACATATTGTACTCCATTGAGGTATATACACCAAGGGTACAAAAAACAGAATGGTTAGTCCGAAGATCTGTAGAAAGATGCTGACAGTAGGGTATAGAGGTATTACACTCACATTCACCCAAACCTGTGCTATGGGCTCACTCAGATGGGACTTAATGCCAGTCTACTTGCAGTTTGTGAACGATCCAGGGAGTTTGAACGAGTCATTGGGGGAAATCCTTAAAAAGTCAAACCTGAATTGGTTGTATTCACTTTGTATTTTATATAAAGAAAATATGTTGAGTTGCAAATCAAGAATGTTCTGACAGTCACTTTTATTCCATTTTTTACACTGTTACTTTTGGAGATTTTTTTCAGATCTTTTTCTTTTCTTTTTTTTTTTAAACTGGTACGCTGAGAAAATGCCCTTGAGCTGTAACTACGTAGCATCGGGGCATCAACCATGCTAATTTCCAGTATTCTTCATGACCATGCACGCTGCTTTCAGTACGAATAATGTATTATAGTACATTTCATTATCCTTATGTATCTTTTTTTGTTCCTGTTTAAAATTCAGCACGGAAACAACCTGGTTTCTTACGAATCATGTTTCACAAAGATCTAATTTTTTGAGCTAATCACACTGCCACACATACAAAGTGTTTTTTTTTATTATTGCTCTTACTATTATTAGTATTATTATTATTATTATTATTATTATTATTATTACTATTAAGTAATAAGTCACAGTCAGTCACTCGGTCCTTTCCATGGTCCTTTTTTAATCACTGAATGGTGTTCAGTTAACATTTTCAAAAGGGAACAAGCGTAGTGTTGTACATTTCTCATAGTTCTGTACTAAGATAAGTACTACTTAGCTTTGCAAAATAATATAGTATTACTGTTGTTTTGATAGAGGAGGGTTTATTTTTTTAAGCGTAATAATATATGGCAGAGGAGTGTGTTAATAGAAAGCGGTTTTGCATTAAGCCTATGACTTAATTCATATTGTATATTTTCACTTGTGCATACACTAACACAGTTCCCTAATGATACGGTAAAGCTATGGAAGCATCTCATTACCCGTAGACACTTCAAATGACTGTGTATCAGGAATTTGCCAATACGACCTTCCAGGCTCAGTCATGACAGTTCAGAGATACTGAGATCATGGTACACTCCATATTAATCAGTTGACATACAGTAAATTATTAAAATACTCTGATTTGATATGGTCTAGTGTATTAGAGGGGCATGACATTGCCACAGGAATGCTTTTCACATTTTGTCTACGGGGGAAGGGGGTGGAGACATAAACACTTTGTCTGCCGGGGTGGACGGTGACGGAGATGCATTACCTTTGTTGACGGGGGTGGGGTATTACATATTTGGGGTGTTTCAGCAACACCAGGGGGTGTCAATCCCAACATCATCCTTACTTCCCAAAATTATGGGCCTAGAGGCTTGGAATAAAGTGTTATCTTCAAAAATCAGGATAAGAATCATCTTATCAGTGAATTACAAGCTTTAAAGACTGATAAGACTGACCATACTTAATCAACCACCCCCCACTTCCAAACTGACCAACATTTTATTCGATACGGAGCAAACTTCTAGCCTCCACAACACAACTGTCGAATGTACTGCTACTCGAACACGGTTCGTTCTGCTATTTTACCACTGCTGCATTTGAACTTATTTTGAATGGACACTTCTACTGCCACATACAGCAGAGTGGACCTATCTGTCAATTGGGCCCATTTCTAGTCCTCCAGAACTTCATTCACATCCATTCATCCTCAGGGTCGACCGTATGTCCCCCTGTATGTGGCCCCTACAGATTCGGATATACTTTATCATTAGTCACGCTTTCTTTTCCTCTCTCAGCATTACAGAGAGTGTCACATTCCCTCGAGAAACCACGTTAACGACGATATCTTGTCTTCGATATGAAACTGACTGTTCAGTAAGTGTAAGGAATCTATGCTGTAAGTCTATTCTGTAATATTAGCACTTAATGTGAAACTTGCATCGGAGCTGCTGGGAAGGTGTTGTGTGAATAGAGTAACCCTTTTTTGTTTTTTTTGTGGGGGGGGTTTGTTTTAATTTTGTTTTATTTCATTATTTAAGTAGTTACACCATAAAGTTATTTAAGTTGTCTACAATGTTTGTACTGTTTCATGTGAAGAATTTGATCATGTATTGTAAATAAAGCTAGGGCGGTCTCAGTTTTTCCCCCCCAAGAAATATCATTATGTTTATTAAAGTGTATAGCATGTTTGAAACCCTGGTGCTAGATTTTTTTTGGTGAGGTTGTTGCTCCAAGACAACTTTCACCTGCAGAACACTCCGTACCTCGTGTACCCGAAAGGAATGACATAACAGTTTATTTTATGAAGACACATTCAGAGCCTTGGCTGTTTCTATGCAGGATCGAGCCCTGATTGGCTGGAACGGTCTGTAGCAGGTATAACTTGAGTACAGACATGGAGAGGTCTCCATGCTCTCCGGCACCTAGAAATGTTTCGGCGTCCCACAAAAATAAAAGGAGAACATTTCTTAGGACAAATAAGCTATCACTCCACATACGTGCCCCTGGTTTCTGTTGTGGTTCAATGCTGGGAAGTGTCTCATTTCTTGTACGTCACCGGACAAATTTCCAGAGAAGTTTCCCATGCCCATCCCCCCCGGCAAGGTACAGTGAACAGAGGGACGTTGAGAAGACGCCAAGCAGGCCAGTGTGGCTGCTGGCCCAACATTTCCCACAGGTTCATCCAGAGCCAAAGCCCTAAACTCTAAATGCTGACCACTAATAGAGGTGCCCTATACGTGCTGGCATTACAATGTACAGGCCAGATACAGCAATGGCCTCAACGGCCCTCATTACACTTGGCGTTAAGGTCCATATGCACATTATAAGAGACGCGCATAACTATGTTTAAGAACATGTTGAAATCTGAGGTAGATGAGTATGCACCGTGATCGGGTGTGTGTGTGTGTGTGTGTGTGTGTGTGTGTCTGTGTGAATGTAATGACACCAGCTTGGCTATAAAGTGGCTCCTCGTCTATGAAGGGCTGTACAGTTCTCTCTCCACTCACTGCTGTGATTTGAACCCATATCTTTCTTTTCACTGTGTTTCAGTTGAAGCTGCTCGGTAAAAGTTACACACCTTGTCTTCTTATCTTTCTTTGAAACTTAAAATGTCAGGATTCCCTGGACTGAAACTGTAAAAGGCTTTCTAAAGCATTTAACACTGAATGCAGGATTCTCTGCACCTATTCAGAAGGTTGGGCTTCCCTGGTTAAACTTGGGTAAAAGAAGTTCGTGTGGAACAGACTCAGGTATGACGTACACGTGGGAAGAGAAATTATATGCTATATGTAAAATTTTGTGGAAATTTCAATATTAAATATTAAATGTGTTTGTGCGCCCTTTCGGACAATATTTAGTAAAACCCTCCCTTTTCATGAAATCACAGCCTCTAATTCTAAGTCAGCTTATAGTCTTTCCCCACTTTTTGTCTTTCATGCACAGCCTTTTTTAGATCTAATCACAGATTTTCAGTATTATTTAAATCTGGAGATGGAGAAGGCCACTTCAAAATCAATCTTTTATTTCTTAGAGTAGCTCAACGTTGATTTTGATGCATTTTGGATCTTTGCCTTGCTGTAATATCCAGCCTCTTTTCTTCCTCAGTTTCTTCACCAACCATGGGCCATTAGGGTTTTCTTGATAGGATTTGTGGATATTTAGCAGAATCCATTCCTCCCTCTATGCCCACAATGTTTCATGAGCTACTGGCTGCCACAAGACCCTGAAGCACAATAGTTCCACTACATTAGTGTTTTATAGAGGTGTTTTATTTAGTAAAATGCCTTTTCCCTTCAATACATGCCTTTGGTGAATGTGGTTATTTTCTGGTTTCATTGGACCACAGAACTTGATTACAAAGTTTTGTGTTTCTGATAACCCTTCCAGATAACACTACATAGATCTCCAGTGCATCACCATTCCCGTGCCAGTCAATTCTTCCCATTGCTTCTTGATGTGGGGGTTTTGCTTTGCATATCTGGCCTTTCTTGCTTTGCAAGAGCCGATTATCTGGGTGAGCCCATGGATGTTGAGAGTAAGAACGCTCAGAGGTTGAGAGATCATGCCGTTTCTTATGCTCTAGAATTGTGTATTGCCTTGAATTGACTATTCGAGACCAAAATGAGGTCAAGCAAAAAAATGACAACTCCTGGAGACTGAAAGGGTGCCAGAACATTTGCAGCTCATTTCAATATTTTAAATTTAGCAAATAGATGGTAATCATGAATTAAAAATTGCTGCACAAGATCGCCACATCCAAATGTTCCTTTGAGTCAGGTTTACACCGCACTGAGTCAAATAAAAACCAAGTTTCCCAATAATTAATGGAATTCTGTCTCTAGATATCAATCAGATCGATTGCTCATTATAATAATGAATGAGGACCACCCACGCCACCCAAGCCGCCACGATTTATTCCGAGAATGGTAGTGTTAGGGTGTCTCTTCACTGTTTGGAGCCAATCAAAATGGTGTGAAGGGGGAGCAGGGGGTGACGGGGTATATTTTGGTTTATATGCTATCTGTGGCATGAATCATTTCGTTTTCATTTGGACTGCTTTTCTTGTTCTCCCCCCAAAGGGCCCTCGTCTGGCTATCTTTCATAAACAGTGTAACCCTGTACTGAGTAAACACAACGAGCCTGTATACTAAATATTTCTGCGACTCAGATGGTTGGAGAAGTATGTTATAATATTGTGTACTTGGGCTGAAGAGTTATTCTTACAGATAATGGGCATAGGTGGGAGAGAATGACAAGGGGGGGTGACTATTTGTACCATTTGTTCTGTATTTTTACATATGCTTATCCCAACATGACATAAAAAAAAACTCTCATTATCTTTATTTCTGGGGATATAATCACAAGGTGTAACCATTCTGAGCCACTACAGAGCATCTAAATGCATGGACTCATGCAACGGGTCAGATTGTGTAAATGGCTGATGAAGTTTCCAGGCATGACAGTCCTTGGATTTTATATCTGGTCCTGTCACACCCTTGACTGTGCAGCGTATTCTGTTACCTCATGTGTTTACACGACTGAGTCATTGAGGACTACTGCTGCAGTGTGTGTGGCCGTGGACGAGGAATTCTGATATTCCCTTCAGTACACACTCGCTGATGAAGCTGTAGACTCCAGCAAACTGACCTGTGGCCTTAAATTAAAGCGAGCTTTCATCGAAAACACAGAAGTAAACCTAATGAGAGGTATCTCTTTCTGTTTTCTGGTTTTCAACCATGCGATGTGTTTTCGTTTTCACTTGAACTGACCCATCTGTAACCCAGCTTTTCTTTACCTGGCCTACTGTATTCCCTATTAAATCCATCCATTCACATAGGCAGGTATATAGAGATATATCTATACATATACATATATATATATTTATATGTGAGTGTGTGCTTGGGTGAGTGTGATAGTTCATTCATGGTGTGAGGCTGGGAAACCAGACACCTGTAGCCTTAAATTAAAGTGAGCTTTCATCGAAAACACAGAAGTAAACCTAATGAGAGGGATCACTTTCTGTTTTCTGGTTTTCAACCATGCGATGTGTTTTCGTTTTCACTTGAACTGACCCATCTGTAACCCAGCTTTCCTTTTCCTGGCCTACTGCATTTGCGACACAGACTGTGTGGCTTCCTTTGAACCAGCTCAACCCAAAGTACTTGTTTTTCCATAAAAAAACTCAAAGAAAAAAAGCATCAAAATAAAGTTTCAGCGTTCACATCATTTTATTTGCTAGACTAGACTAGAAGCAGATTATTTAATCATGTGGTCCTTTGAACAACGGCACTACTATCAGGTTAAAAGAAAAACAAGAACTGGCTAGTTTGGGGCTGATTTATATCCGGCCCAAGCTGCAGATTCACACAGACTGTCTGTGATTGTGTGTCAATTGTGTTGTGACCTATTATATGTAGTGAACCCCAACCACCCAACATCACCACCATCACCAGTTTGATTCTGCATTTTTGCTTTTTTTCGTTAAGCCTGTGGCATTAAGATCTGCCTCCTAGTTGGGATCGGGTCTGACTGGCGGCTCAAAGCCCTTATAAAATATTACAGATACACAAAATCATTTACTTTACAAAGTCAGATACAGCCAAATTCTACATGTCCTTACGTCATTAAATTAGAATTATAATGTTTATTGCCAAATATCTTAATTTGCTTCATTATAATATAGCATTACCTTTATTGTTGTAACAATCAATAATTGTTAATTTAAACATTTAATGCCACCAGCACCAGCTACACTACTCATTTCATTGCAGAATGGCCAATATGACCCAGCCCATACGATGATGACCCAACCCATGCTAGCTCACTGCATGTTTTTTGTGACCAAAGCCCTGGTTCTCCAGTCTTGTTTACTGCCTGTAAGCCAGTACGCTGACTCGCATCCATGAAATGATGCAATTAAGGTTCCCACTGGGGCCCAATCTGTCATGTAAACACACACCAAGTCCAATCCAATGGCCAGAGCAGGAGATTGGCAGGGGAAGACAGGTAGATGTTAGGGAAGGAGGACAGGGGGATGGGCGTGGAAGAATGAGATCATGGTTTGCAGTCCATTGGTGTCCTGTTGTTAATTACGATTGGTATTAAATCCATCCATTCACATAGGCAGGTGTGGGTGTTTTTACCTATCTATAGATAGATATACATACATATATTTATATGTGAGTGTGTGTTTAGGTGAGCGAGGCTCAGTGTAGCTCATTCATTGTGTGAGGTTGTGAAACCAGACACTTGTCTTTTTTTGTCTGTTTGTCTCAGCTGTGATCCCTAGAAGGGCCGGGTAAACAATTGGTATCAGTGGAAAGAGACCACCTAGGTAAAAGTTTCCATGTTGAGGTACCTTTGCAAACCGCAGGCCGCAAATTTTCCCAAACACATTAAAACGAGCTATGCAAATGTTTTATGGTGGTACTTGTGTAGGATAGTGTTGTATTAACCTGTACACACGGTCATTCGTCTTCGCCACTCGCAGCATTTCTGTTTTTCGAAGCTGTGAGGCCTTTTCCCCTTTGCACATTACTTCACTCGAAAAGTCGACGTGGCTACATCAAAGGGCACAGCACGAACCCTGTGCGGCCTGATCAAAGGAGATGGGTTTACACTTCAGGAGGCACACCGAAGACCTTGCGAGATGATCTGTAAAAGTGGATGAGCAAATTTGCCATCCCGCTTCAACTCCAAGACCGCAGCTAATTACCAAGCCAGAACTTGAATCAGGTGCACCGCGGCCTTCCTTGGGTCCATAGGAGAGCAAAATACCAGATCTCTTTTAAGTTATTAAGACCCTTTATACATTATTTCATAATTATAGTAAGTAATCTGTAAGTTATGCAAGCATGAGTGTGAAAATTTTAAGTGTGCACTCACAAACCGCCTCTGATCTTTGTGTTCTGTTGTGTCTGATTTCTTAAAGAACATGGTGAGACTAAAATTAATCTAGACATAAAAGAGGCTAAAGTATGATACCATGACTTATGAGCCATGACTCTCCTGCTGAAACGAACATCTGAGGTCAAAGATGCTAGTCTCTTGATTGCATTATGTCATAAAGGTCCGAAATGTCAGAAAAAGGGTCAGTTTTAGTCCCTCGAGGTACAAATAATATAAATACATAAAAGGTACAGTATGGTCCTTAAGATCTGTATAATACAAATGGGTTCTATATTACATTCACTTTTTTGGTGAAAAAGGCACTTTTGTCACAGTAGATCTAGTTCCAGTATCACTAGAACCGCAATGGAGAAAGGTACTATTACGTACCCTAACTAAAGCTCTGAAGACCTCTAGCTTGTAGTAACCCTAGAAACCCAAGATTGTCCAATAACAAGAAGCTCCTCTTGGTCTCAAGTGGTAAGACAGATGTTATAGTAAGCAACATTTTTCTTCAATGAGCTTTGATTTGCACACATGGTCATTCGACTTCGACTTCTGTGGGTCCGCTGGTCGGCGAGCTGGTGCCGTGATGTGTGCCGAGGGCCTGTGCTTGTGTTGGCCGTTACCGCGGCCTGCCTGCCTGTCGTCTCTCCCAGCTCGAGGCGTGAGAAAAGAATGTGCTGTTTACAAACTGCATTCACAGTGAATCAGAACGGTGAGCGTCTGCTCATGGCAGGCCACACACAGGCCTGCGTGCGCACACTCTCGCTTAATGGAAAACATCCTGATCTGACCACAGCCCTGTCACGAGTCTTACTCCGATATAAGCCGGTGCTGCCGCACGTTCCAGCTCGATTAATCACCCTAACAATCATGAATATCTAAGAGTATCGTATTTTCCTTGCGTCGCTGATGAAGCTTAGTTAAGGCTTTGATATAATTCTTCCCTCTGGTTTCACATAATTTACGCTTTTTTGGCACAAGCTATGCCCCCCCCCCCTTCAAGCCCATTTTTTAAAAAAGCCCAGCTCTCTGGTTTTCATACACAGCACACAGTGCCGTGATCCCCCACGCAAGGCTGTGCATAATATCCGTTTTCCAAAATCGTCCTCAACCCCCTCAGAGCTTTAATCTAAGCCAAATGATGCCTCTGCAGTGAAGCGGCGGTTTTAAAGGAGTCAGTTTGGAGGTCAGCACTTCAGAGAAAACACTGACGCAAAGAAGGCTCCCTTCGCTGAAGTCAGAACTGGATCTGATATGGAATTATTTTGGGCAGCTGGTCAGGGAGTTGGCCCTGAAATGAGATGTTCATAGGTTTGAATCCCAGGACTGCCAATGGCACCACTGAGGTACCCACGAGGTACCGTCCCCACACACTGCTCCCCGAGCGCCATTGTCAGCAGCCCGCTGTTTCACTCAGATGAACGTGATAAATGCAGAAGATACAGTGACCTCTTCATGCCACAAATAGACCTACTCAGTTCTTGGACAACCACAGTGCTCCCAGTGCTCAAGTCATTTATTTGTTTTCCTTTTGTTCCATTTGCTCCTATTTTTGTTTTGTTTTCATGTATTTGCACTTGTTTTTATTTCTTTTTACGTGCTCCTTGTTCAGCGCCTTGAGACTTGTGTCTGTGAAAGGCGCTTTAAAAATAAATTTTACTTACTTGCTTACTCATAAGCCATTCTTTGTTCATCAGGTTTATTCTGATCCTACATTCCTACAATTCATGTGCCAGTGTATTGCTGAATCCGCAGTTAATAAACCATCGGCGATGAAGTATAATATTACACCTTAACCCAGTTTCTGCAAACAGTGCCATATTCATTCCTGGTGCACCGATCAGCGTCCATGCAGGCGTCCCATCACACCCCGCCGTGACCAGGCTCCGGCCTCCGGCACCTGGGAGTCAGGCCACTGCTCTGCGACCTTTGAACCCAGGCTGTCCGTCACTCCCACGCACCTGTTAAACGCATCACAGTCGCATGAGGCCACCCCCCCCCCCAACAAATACAGTGAAAATTCAAGACTCTGATTTTGCTTTTCATCCTGTAGCACAAATGTAAAATCCAACTTGACATCAGGATTTTTGCAAAATCAGCTTGGGTAAGGAATAAGATCCCGGTTCAGGCGGCCAAAATCCAGCTCCTCTGTCCGAAATGATGAATGCTGTGAAGGAGATACTCTGTGGTCTTGAAGCCACAGTCTTCTCAAGGCAGACAGAAGGTGGCACTCCGTCCACACCGCTGGGCCAGACCGGTGCTGCACTCCAGCGCGTGTTCGATCCCAAATTGTGCATCGTCCCATTTCTAGAGCTCCAAAAAATCAGAGAAAAGAAAAACAAAATCATCCACAGAGCCTGCCCCCCCCCACTCCCCCGAAACCTCAAAATGAACCGTTTCGACCGCACATTCATCTGAGCAGAACACAGAACAGCAGTGTCATCTGACGAGATGAATGAACTTCAGAGGCTCTCGGCTTACAGATGAAGTGGCTGGTTGGGGGGGCCGGGGAGTTGAGCCGTCCGATTCGCCATGACATAGGAACCCACTCAAGAAGCCCATCAGTCTTAATGCCACACACTGAGACAGCTCGGGAGCTTAGCCTCAGTTGTCTTCTATGTGATCTCTCTCTCTGTCTCTCTCTCTCTCTCTCTCTCTCCTGGCAGCCAGGATTATGTTTAATTGTATTATCATGATGAACAAGGTTTGAGGCTTGGCAGGGAGTCAAAGGCAGATCATGCACAGCTCATTCTCCAGTTTCTGCCCACTTGGTGATGTGCAACAGTGCACTTGACAAAACCACACTGGCCTCACCCTGCCAGAAATGTGCCTCAAAACTCTTCGCAGCTGATTCAGCCATGGTGAGGGTGCTGTGGTTTTCTGGGCCTAAAATACATCACCTTCTATTATTCTTTGCTGGAGGACTGCGATTTCACTGTCGACCTCCTATCTGCTACACTAATCTCGTAATTAGCATGCGGCCAACTCTGCCAAAAATACACAATTTCCTGATGGCTTTTACCCATTTTGGGTTCAGACAAATTACAATGTGGAGCTGGTGCCAGGTCGAAACCCCCACTGACTACACAGTGCTGACCCGCACACAAGAACAGGCGGCGTCCTCAGGTTCAAGTAGCATTTTCTTTTTTGCATCAGACTTGGCACAGGTTCACAAATGTCCAGGTCATGTTATCTTTCATCTATTTAAACCTGCAAACACAAGGATACAGATGGCATTTAAATTAGGTCCAAAGTCCAGTGGAAACATCTGCAGTCTCCTGGATGGATTGTGTTTTGGTTTCATTTATGTGGTAAATGAGAAGATGTGGCTTGAAAAAATGTTTTTCACATTCTAGGCTTGAAATGTGCTGAACTGCCAGTTTATCAAGTGTATGAAATACATAGACAATTACAAAATCTAGCCCATCTGTTGGCATTATAATCTGGCTGCTACTCCCCCCGTCCATCACTGGAAAGGGTCCACCGCACTCCAGACATGCCTGAGAAATGAGGAGCTACAATTTCAATCCTGTTTAAAGCAAAAATAGGATTGTGGATCCTCTGCTGTCTGGTAGTTTCGTGTGTCGGATGAGGAGACCTGAAAAGACATTCCCTCTTTGAATGAGCTAAAGCTAACACTAATGCTAAAGCCATCACTCAAGGTAACACTGGAGGAAACAGGTGCAACATTAGATGGTGAAGACAGCTCAAAGTCTTTAAGCAACCTTTGTTTCTTTAGTGCAACAGTAAACATCTTGTGCTAAATTTAGCTAGAATCTACAAAGTGTAAAAATATTACTGTCCCCAAGAAGGCCAGAAGGGGCCACTCTGTCAGCCAGTGCAACCAAAGCCGTAGAGAGTTACCAGAGGGGGGCGCTCTACATCCAGCACCCCCAAGGGCAGCAGATAGTGGCCAGAAGGGGGCATTTTAACAGCCAGTGCCACCGAGTGCCACAGAGAGTTACCAGAGGGGGGCACTTTAACAACCATCCCACGCGAGGGCCATGGAGAGGACCTAGAGGGCAGTCTATCAGCCAGCACCACTGAGGGCCACCGAGAGGGAACAGAAGGGGGCACACTGGTAGCCAGTGCCACCGACGGCCACAGAGAGCGACCGGAGGTGGAACTTTGATAGCCATCCCAGACAAGGGCCATGGAGAGCAGCCAGAAGGGGGCAGACTGACAGCTAGCACCCCAAAGGGCCACACAGAGTTGCTAGAGGGGGGGCTTTGACAACGGACCCAGACAAGCGAAATGGAGAGCACCCAGAGAGAGGCACTCGAATAGCCAGTGACACCAGGACCACAGAGAGTGGCCAGAGAGGGACACTCTGACAGCCAGCACCACAGAGGGCTACAGAGAGTGGCCAGAGAGGGACACTCTGGTAGCCAGCACCACAGAGGGCTACAGAGAGTGGCCAGAGAGGGACACTCTGACAGCCAGCACTGCCAAGGGCCAGAGAGAGGCACCAGAATGGGGCACTCCTGTACCCAGTACCATCGAGAGCTACAGAGACTGGCCAGAGACTGGCAGTCTAATAGCTAGTGCTGCCAAGGGCCACTGAGAGTTGCCAGAGGGGGGCACTTGAGCAGCCAGTGCCAGGAGGGCCACAGAGAGTAGCCACAGGGGGGCACTCTGACAGCTAGCACTGCCAAGGGCCACAGAGATGGACCAGAAGGAGGCAGTCCATTAGCTAGTGTCGCCAGATACAGCGAACAGACAACTACACAATTTGCACGCTGAATGTAACATATTACAACCAATAAAACATAAAAGTGTAGCATAGTCGAAACACACAGAAGCCTCACACGAGACAGATGCGAAGTTCTCTGCCTCTAAAGTTCCAGTTCCATTGTTTAGGTCAATAAGGTTTTCTGATTCTGATTCTGAAACATGGGAACTATGTGAGATTGCCGTTCATTGACTACAGTTCAGCTTTCAATACAATAGTCCCCTGTCGACTGTTCACCAAGCTGAGGGAACTGGGTCTGAACGACCGCCTGTGTGTCTGGCAGACCTCAGGCAGGCCACAGGTGGGGAGAGTTGGTGCCTGCGTCTCCAGCATCATCACCCTCAACACAGGAGCGCCTCAAGTGTTCTCAGCCCTCTGCTCTACACCCTCTACACACGACAGTACGGCCGCACACAGCTCCAACTCGATCATCAAGTTCGCAGACGACATCGTCATGCTGGGCTTCATCTCCAACAACGACGAGGAGGTGGAGAACCTGACATCATGTTACCAGGAGAACTGCCTCCAACTGAACATCAGCAAGACCAAGGAGCTGGAGGTGGACTTCAGCAGGAGTCAGCAGCGGTCACACACCCCTCTACATCAAGGGTACTGCAGTGGAGAGGGTGGGCTGCTTCAAGTACACATCTCCGAGGATGTCTTGCACAATGTGTCTGTTTGCACAATATTCTCATTTCAGATGTAGTTTATCTATTTAGAAATTTTGCACAGCCTTAGATGTGATTTGGAGTACATTTCACTGCACGTTGTACTTGTGTAACTGTGTATGTGACAAATAAAGAATCTTGAATCTTGACTCTGCACACACATATTACATACTGATATTATGACTAGAATGTTCTGCATCTGCCAAAAAACCTGTCAGCACGCATTAGGCTATTCCAGACAAACACTTTTAAGATGCTCTGATGTCTAAGCACAACATGAAAGGGAAACAGCCCGATTAAACCAAATGTTCATGCTCTGAATGAACTTGTGCATCAAAGACACAGATATAAACCATGTTTCCGTCAGCCCACCTCCGCGTGCTGGATGTATTGGAGAAATATGCTCAGGTCCTGAGGCTAACAAACTGATTTGCCCACTGATCGTTCCGCAGGAAAAAAAAGAAAAAATGTTCATGGCTTCATAGTTCAGAATCATTTGAAGTCATCTGAACCGTCAAGAATGATTCCCCTGCCTGACATCACAAGGCTGCATTAACACGCGGGCTGCCAGACACTTGTGATTGAATGATTCAGAGACGTGTGGTCAGGGGTCAGTCTCTGAGTCATTTATGTCCTGCAAAACATGACAAATATTTCCGTGTAAGATTCCCTTTCCTAGAGTCAGTCGTAAAGAGAGAATGCCTAATCGCTGATGTGTATTGTAAGGTCACTCGCCAAAAAACACTCAACATCTGATGTGTATTCAACCTCACATTCAACGTTGAGCTGAACACACATGGTGAGAACACAGTGCCAAAACTGCCCGCATCACTATTCACTGCTGTATGAAATCCACTCTGCGCAATGGACAGAAAGACAGCATTTTGGGGGTTTTGAAATGGCTGTATTTATTACAATCAACCAAATCACAATATGCTTTTCAAAGCATATTGTAAATATCATCAGTCTGTGAAGAACACTGACCGACTGCATGTTTCATTTCAAACAGAGCATATGTGGATTCAGGAAAGTGTGGTATGTCATCATTGTCTGACCAAAACTTTGTATATTGTATGGATTGAAAACACCACCTGACTTTCACATCATGTCAGTATTTCATAATGAACAGATAGAAACCAGTTGCACCATAGCTGTAATCATGGTTTTTAATAGTATTTTTCATATGAAGCCCTACTGGTTCTTTTAGGTCTTTTAGGTATTTTTAGCTCATCTGTGTAACTGTGTATCTGGATAACTCTTTATGGCATGTTACTCAAAGTTTAGTTAAGCATTTATGTGACAATGCAGGCTTTTTCTGATATCTGATCCAGTGATTTTGGCCCTCATCAGACCAGTACCAATACTGAGTCCCAGATGAACACACCCCTAATTGTAACCGTGACGGTCGGCCTGGGGAACGCTGCGGCCCACAGGCTGGGAGGCCTAAACATACTCCCAGAAACACACAGAGACACTGGAGCTGGAGCTGGTTTAAAGAAACGCATATCAGTGTCAAAATAAACACGCAACATAACCAACACCACTCTGGGCTGAACTATACCCTGGTCTGTCTCTGTCGCTCTGTCTCTCTGTGTCTCTCTATCTCTCTCTGTCTCTCTGTGTCTCTCTATCTCTCTCTGTGTCTCTCTCTGTCTCTGTCTGTCTGTCTCTCTCTGTCTCTGTCTGTCTGTCTCTCTCTCTCTCTCCCTCTGTGTCTCTCTCTGTCTATCTGTCTCTGTCTCTCTCTCTCTCTCTCTCTGTGTCTCTCTCTCTCTGTCTCTCTCTCTGTTTCTCTCTCTCTCTCTGTGTCTCTCTCTGTCTATGTGTCTCTGTGTCTCTCTCTGTCTCTCTCTCTGTGTCTCTCTGTCTCTCTCTCTCGCTCTCTCTCTCTGTGTCTCTCTCTGTCTATCTGTCTCTGTCTCTGTGTCTCTCTCTGTCTATCTGTCTCTGTCTCTGTGTCTCT
>JBBIGA010000146.1:497477-509810 GCA_037576975.1 Alestes dentex
CCTCTCTCTCTCTTTCTCTCTCACACACACACACACACACACACACACACACACACACACACACACACACTCGCAGTGTTTTCCCAGATTTCACATTCACGTGCAGCTTACTCGCGCCTCACTCAGACATTCTGTCGCCAGCCCGCGTGACGTCACTCGCGCTAGCAGCAACTCCCCCTCTCGGGTGTCTCCCTCCGCCACATGATAAAATAGTCCCATGCAGAAGATTGACCTGTGCAGTGCAAACGACCATTAAACGCTATGTTTTTCTAACAAGGTCTTTTTTTATATCAGTATAATCTTTATTCCTCCGTGAGGGCTTGAACTAGACAGGCCTACTCTTGTGGAGGAGTCTGAGCCACAACTTTCTCTTCAAAGCGTGGAAGCAATTGCACAGTTCATTAATTTTATGGTTTGGTTTTATGATGTGTTAGAATTGTTCCATTGATAAGAATTACCCCTGCATTCGAGGCCTGCAGTTTCAGGGCTGTTTGGCCTGTTTGGCCATGAATAGGCCATGTTGTCCTTTCAGCCTCTTTATAACACGCACTGCAGTCAATCATAAAAACTCAAAATGAACTGCAAGCCTTAGGAATATGGCATAGTCTGCTAATATGTGTATTTTTTTAATCAATAAGAGGGTCGAATTAAAAATGCTAAATCTATTAGCGACACTGAAATGTGTATATATGACTTAACACATGAACAAGTTACCAATAAACCCCACCTAACATGGAAATAAGGTACAAAAGATACAAAAAGCTTGTAAATCAGGTATTAAATGATGAAAAATACATTCAAACATTTAAAAAGAAAATTATTTTAGAGTGTACTGACCTTGTTATTCTACTATTCATTTTACTACAAGGATAATTTTACTAGTTTACTACTTTTATTATATACTACTTAAATGTAGTGTGTTATTTTACTTTGAGCGTGCTATTATTGGTAGTATTGCTCCATTATTGTCTACACTATGAGGACAAAAGTATTGGGACGCCTGACCTTTGCATTCAAGTTGCAGTCGAGTTCCTGAACTCCTCCAGCCACGTCTTTATGGAGCTGCTTTGGGCACTGGGACACAGAGTTCTCCCCCAAACTGGGACACAGAGTTCTCCCCCAAACTGGGACAGAGAGTTCTTCCCCAAACTGGGTCCACAGTGTTGGAAGCATGGCGTTGTCCAAAATGTCTTGGCATAATTGTATATGGACAAAAGTATTGGGACACTCCTCTTAATTATTGAATTCAGGTGGTCCCTAACTTCCAGTGAAGGACAATCCTAATGCTTCATTTTTTTTTAAATTTGTATATACATATTGTTTTATTATTTGTATAGTGTACTTTTTATACTCATATATTTTTTATATTATATATATATATATATATATATACGAATAAAAATCTTGAAACTTTCACCTTAAAGTTTCACCTTAAATAGTCATAAGGTCCCATTCAAAATTTAAGGTGGAGCGGAAAGAAGGGCTGACTGTGTTCAGACCGGGCCTAACTCTCTCCGGCGGAGTGATCTGGTGTGTGTGCGGAGGGTGGTGCGGCCGGCGCCGCCGTGTCTCCGGGGAGAGCGGCTCGGCCGGGCGAGAGGAGCTGCGGAGAGGAGAGAGAGGTACTGAAAACTTCACTTTTCTCCTTTAACACACGGACGCCACAATCTTCTCTCACTTTTCCATGTTGTTCCTTATCTCACGCGAGATTAGAGCTTCACTCCGAGTTTATAAACCGTAAAGTAGCGAGAATATCGTGGTTGGGAAACTTCTTCTGGCTCCCAGAAGTTGCTGGGTGCTCTGGAGAGGTCACTGCTTTGCCTGCTGTGTGATGTGCATTCAAATAGGGGCTTTATTCTACTAGTTTAACCCCATCCTTGGAGAACATGGAGATGTCTTTGCCGATTATGTGCTTTTGTTGAAGTTTCTGGTGTTTGTTCCTTGTGTCTTCCACTGGACCATGTTTCCCAGTCCTCACAGGATTCAGGGTCAGGAGATGCTAAGAGTGGGTTGATGCAGAACCCTTGCGTGGCTTTGGAATGACAGATGACTCCAAGGGTCCATACTTGAAGTCCTTACACTGATGTAAGGCCTGATGGATCAGTGGATATAATCATAACTTGCAGTGCAGTGTTGATCTTGTGCTTTGAGGTCCAGGTTGCTGTGCTCTTCCTGCCCATCACTTGTCTATAGTGGAAGTGAATGGAGATTTCTTAAACGTGCAGATTGTGCCCTGAGCCTGTCACTCACTGTGCATCAGTGCTCTGTGCGTGCAGGAGCTGATAGACCAGAGCCAGTGCTCCTGACATCATTGAAGATGACATATCAGATTACTCAAAGGACAAGAATTTGTCCTTGTCCAGGGTTCTAAAGCGTTCCAGTTGCTTTGTGGAACCACGGCAGGATAGAGAGTGCTGCATCGAAGGAGGTGCAGGTTCTGGCAGGGTTGGTGGAACCATAAACAAGATCTTGCATGCTGTGATGGTGGTCAATTTAAAATAAAATATATGTATATGTATGTATCTCCGTGACTGTGCCTTGGCCCTTCTGATGTGGGGTTTCTTCAAATGGAGGAACTTGAGGTGTGTGTTTGTGTGTGTGTGTGTGTGTGATGTGGGAGTGACACAGTGGTTAAAACGTGTGGTGTTTGTGGGACAAGGTCACGAAGCGGCTTGCAGTGTGATCTGAGTGAGTGCAGACTGAACTGTGTTCACATGTGGAATGAAGGTGTCAGTGGGAAACACCAGAAAGTTCAGTGACTGTCCTACTGGCGTCTGTGTCTCACATCAAGTAGTGCATTTATGTGTGTGTGTGTGTGTGTGTGTGTGTGTGTTTGTGTGTGTATATATATATATATATGTATTTACATTAGTGCTTCACGATATGGCCATACTGTCAGTATTGTGATTTACTGCTACATATTGCGATTGTGATGACTTTGAATACATTAAGGGCCCCATATCATCACTACTCTGTAATTAAAAAGGCTTGAAGTATGTAAATACTCATAGTTACTTCACATTTAACATCCTTTATGGAAGCAAAGCTGCAAGAACAGCCTGTTTTCAAATCACAGGTTTTTGTGATGTCACAAAACCAACACACACACACATATGTGTATATATATAAATATAAATATAGATGTATATTTCCTTATTCAGTCCACTGCAGTTTTATTCATAGTCACTTCATGCCATAACTTTCTGTGAAGGAGCTTTTAGAGACGAACTCTCCAGACGTTTGGTTCCAGTCACCTCCACTAAACTGCTGTGTACTGCATAAGGAGATATTTCTTAATGTACTGGATTTATGACATCACAGAAACTTTGATTTGAAACCGGGCTGTTTTTGTAGCTGACTTTCCATGTATGGACTGAATGGACGGCAGGCTGTGTGTATATTTTGAAGCCTTTTTAATTCCAGAAAATTGATGACATGGGGCCTTTAATATATTGAAAGAAATCATAATTGCAATATGTGTTAGTATAATCACAATACAGATTTTTTTTTATATCTTTATAGCCCTAATCTGCGTCCTGGTGGTTCATTTTTCTGTGCTTTGATCAGTTAAAACAGAGAAGCAGTGCTACTTTTAATAAATGCAGTCACACACTAATACAGTAATTTTTTCTTTAACATTCCACTCACCGAACTGGACTAAATTTACTTAATAAGGTCTAATTATGCTTTCCTTTTATGAACTGTGCAGGTGTTTGAGCTCCTGTAAGCGCTGTGTTATGATGCAGTGTGTCACGATAGTGATAGATGTCCTCTTAGCCTGGTTTGTCCTGACTCTAAAACAGTCACAGTATAAGAAAATGTGAAATTGTGTGACTATGGTTTATCTAATCATGTCAACGTCCACTCTGATGTTCCAGCTCAGTTTTGTTGGGCTCTGGTGTTGTGCTCTTGGTCCCAAAGTAATAGCCCCCCACCCCACCCCCCAGCACACTGCATACCACAGGTGATGTATGTTAATTTTCTTCCATTCCAAACATTTGCTTTCCATCTGTGCTGTGGCTATAAGCATATTTGGATCATCTGGTGTGTCTGTCTCATCTTGGCTGGGAGCGCTGCTATCTGCGAAGCTCTTCTAACGCTGCACGCTCACTTCAAACACGCCGGGAGAAAATCCGACAGCACTTTGCGGAGAGATTGATGTCTGCCGGAGCTGCATAGGCTGGTTTCGATGGGTTTGTTCCAGGGCCGGGGAACGGGGCGATATTTATCATTATCGTGATAAATGATATAACAATAATAATAGGGAACCGAAAGCAGGTTTCAAATTAGAAACAATAAGAAAATACCTAGTACCAGGTCTCCAGTGTTTTTTTTTTACATTTTGTGTCTGCTTTTTGGTTCCTAAACACTTAACATCTGCACATACATGTGTGGCTTATCTGCTATGCAGCAATGTATTCAAGTCAAGACTCAGAATCGGAAAACTTGATTGATCCCGGAGGAAACTGGTTATGCTACGACTGCACAGACACACAGAGACACAAATACCCTGAAAATGCTACTAAATACACAAAGCTATATACCCAAAATTCAGTGGTCAGTAAGAGAGGTGGATATAAAAACTATAGATGAATAAAGTTATTGCTGAAATAGTTCACTAGTAACACAAATAGTGAGTTGTGCTCTAAACAGAATCTTGTATTGCATGTAATGGTAACATAAGTAGTGATCCTGCACATGATGAGACTGTTATACATAAGAAACAATTGCACGTACGTAGTGACAGGAACAAAAGTAGCGACATAAGTACTGATATTGCACATGGTTGGAATATTGCACAAAACAAACTGTTGCACATAATGATGAAAATATTGCACATGATAATGATTTAGTAGATTTTTTGTCCATATACACAGTACACAGCAGCGTTCTTCTTGGACCACAGTGCAACACAAGAACAAGAACAGAAAGATCAGTAGGCAGGACAGGACTACACCGAGCGCAAAGTGAAAGAGAGTGCAGGAACAACGTGAGGGACGACATTTAGCGCAGTTGACAGCAACAATACTAGTTTGAATGAACACAATATAATGACAGATACTGTACTACAGCAGTGGAGTCGTTAAGCGTGCAAAAATGCAGAATAGAGGTAGACAGCAGTACATAATATTGTAAAAATAATTTTGTAAAAGCAGTAAATATAATATTGTGGAAATATAGCTGCAACAGGACAGAGAATGTAGAGTATATAATAAATAGAGGGGTAAAAAGTATACTGTGCTATTTAAAAATGATGGCACTATTCAAAACATTTTTACCAATAAGGTGTTGGCGAATCAGTGTTTGAAAGGGCGGAGCTAAACAGCCTTAGCCAGAATGTGGAGATGTATTTAAATGTGTTGGTTTTGTGACATCACAAAAACTGTCAGTTGAAAACAGGCTGTTAGTTTACATAAACTGACTGTGAGGACGTACCATTTCAAACAATATTTACAGACTTTAATTCCGGAAAAGTGATGATATGGGGTCTTTAATATATTAGGCACAATGGCAATATGTAGCAGTAAAATTGCAATACTTACGTGTTGCCCTGCCATCTAACCAAGCCACGGTATAGAAAAGACACCGCAGGTCTAAGCAGGTTTGTGAAGTGGGAAATAAAAAATGAATGTGTGCACAGTTTTGGTAGTAAATTTTAAATTGGGCCATTCAGTCTTATAAGTATTGCAGCATATTGTGTATTAGTATTGCAGTATAATATACTGGCCATACTGGCCACCCTTAGTTTGAACCTTCCTTAGTTTCTCTGATTCTCTCTCTCTCTCTCTCTCTCTCTCTCTCTCTCACTCTGTCTCTTTCCATTTCCATTCTCCTTCCCTCCACCCTCTTCGTCCTCCTTCTCTTTTTTTAGTGAACATCTCAGTTCAGCTGAGCCCTAATGGAGGCCCCCAGTTCCAGCCTTTGATAAATAATGTACGTTCTTTATAATACGGAGTCTCTCGGGACGGCCTAGAGAGCATCATTACTGCCTCCTAAATTGATTAACGGCACTGAAGCAGCGCAAAATGATACATGGAGATGATGCGGGGGTCAGGCTTGTCAGAGGCGTGATGGGTGCCACATTAGTCCAGGCTTCTGCGCAACACACAAGCCGCGGCTGATATTTACATCCACTCAGGCTCCGAGAGCCCAGCTCCAGCGAGAAGATTATTAGGCTTTATGGGATCCCTGCGCCGGAGACGGAGCATCCAAGACCGCCATTTCAGTTGATGCGTTTTTAGTCAGTGCTCTGAGGGCAGAGCCATCGTTCTGCATCAGTTCTCTCCACTCAGGAGTTTCTTTTATGTGTATTTTGTAACTCGTGCCATAAAGCCGCCACCTCCCCGCCTCCCAAATTGTCTGACAGCTCTGGTGCTGCCCATGATGTTCCCATTATTGGCAACCGGAGGACAATCTTGGCATATTTTTAACCACCCAGAGGTACAGCATGAAAAATCTTGAGTTTTATCTAAAGGTAGGAGGCTGAGAAAAAGCCCGGAACGTGTCCTTCAGGAGACGCGAAGGCTCAGTGTGGTCTGAATTTTGGGTAGATGTGGCAGCTATTTAGGATATTCTTAAGTCCAGCAAGTCCACTCATGTGGTCAACAGAAGGTCTAATAAAACTTCAAAAGAGAATAACTTTAAAAAGAAAGTGCTGTTTTTAAATGTCTATATTCTGATACATCTTTTAATTATAATTATTATGATTTCCAGGGCTCGGTTTGAGGATGCAAAGGGTAAAAAAGTGCTGCTCTGACTTTTTATCCACTTTGATTGAAGATGGTGTGAAAAATATGAAATCAAATTCAAAAATAGAATGTCTGTCAAGCTGAAAAGAACTCACAAAGAGTTTTGTGTAGACAAATGGGCGTTCTAATCGGAATATGACCAATAACTAGTTGGCTGATGCCAACAATGGAATATATACACGTGTAAATCACTTGATCAGATATTGGAAAAAGGGTTGAATGATCACATAAACTTAGAGCGACATGCTGTAAAGAGAAATACACAGAGGAGCAGCAAGGCTGTGTCTGAAATGGCTCCCTACACCCCACATGGTGCACCGTGTAGGGATTCAAATGCAGGTTAATGTTAGATTAAGCAAAGTGCATTAGACAAATGTATTAAATGCATTATTAAAGGTTTAAAGGAGCGGAAGACGATATTGGATTGGTGTCGGTATCACCAGATACTGGTTTCGGTGCTGGATGTGAAAAAGTAGAGTCAAGCCACCCCCTGTATGAACTGCCACTGCGCACAGTTCAATCACTGATGATTAGAGCGGCACAATATAGACGAAATATGAATATTGCGACTTCAGTGCTCCATATTGCAGTTGTGATGCCTTTCAAGACCCCATTTCATCACCTTACTGGAATTAAAAAGACTTAAAATCTGTAAATATTGTTTCAAAAACTGTTTCCGTCCATATATGAAAATAAGCTACAAAAACAGCCTGTTTCCAAGTCACAGTTTTTGTGATGTCACAGAAACAACACATTAAATCATATCCCCGTATTCTCACTACAGCAGTTTAGCTCCTCCCATTCACGTACGGATTAGACCTCTAATGATTAAAAATGAGACATTTGTTGGATTACATAAAGACTTTGTTTCACCAGAACATCCAGTAATTCACCTGGAGCTGTGATTGGTCACCCCTTCCGAAACACTGTCATTGGTTAGAGGCTCATTTACGCATTGCCTTTTGTGAAATCAGTATCGCAGAGACTAATATTGCGATAAGGACTAACATGCGATACATTGTGCAGCCCTACTGATGATCCACCTGTCCTCCCGTAGTCATTACTGGTATGAGATCATTTTCCAGGGGCATTTTCTAGTTCAGCTTGGACTTCTTTGGTGGTCTCGCTGCTTGTGTTCCCCTCTGTCATGGAATGTATAGAAGGCGCCGTATATTTTGACTGGACAGCCCAAACTGGCATCGCCTGCCACGTCAATACAGCGCCGTATTGACCTCTTGTGTAAGCGTGTGGTTGCGCCAGCGGTCAGATATTATGGATCCCCAGGTTTGGAGCGAAAAAGGAGGTCGCGTCTGGGCTAAACGTTTGTCATTACGCTGACGGGCTTCGTCCTTGTCAGTCGTCCAGCCCAGATGTTTAGAATGCGGTCCTTGCCCGAAATGTGACATGGAGCTGGACTGAAAGGGGCAGCTGGGGCGGGATATTTCGGCCTGTCTGAACTATGCGGTTGGAGCTGAAAGACAATGCCCAGCGTCCGAAAAGGGTCCGCATACCTCCCGCCACCCACCTGTCGTAGGAGTACCAGCCCGGAGCTGTGTTTGGGCTGGGCCAGGGTGTTTGTTTTTCGTCCCAGCCCCCAGGAGAACAGCTGGACGGTTGTTTGTCTGGGCTTGAAGTGGTCCTCGGACCTTGACAGCGAAAGCACAGACTGTGTCTTGGAGATAAATCTGTGTCAGGCAGCTCTATACTGGGCACAGGTGTTGGAGAATATTTCCACTCGTGCAAGTCTTAGTCACCGCCTCAGTATGAGGAACCGTATAACACAGCTTTGCGAGCAGAGCTTTGCTGACTGTGGACTCATTGTTGGTCTTTAGAAGCAGTTTCTCTGTGGAATGTGGGATCTTCCAGGCCCAGGACCATCGCGGAGCGTGATTGACGGCGCTGAAGTCCTGCTTCTTATTTAGCACCTCTCGGTTATGTTTGTCTCCCTGGGCTGGACTCAGCGAGGTGATGTTGACCACATCTCGTAGCTGAACGTGAATGTGCGCTGCACTCGGAACACTCGTGAGGTCAACAGGCCTCTTTCAACATGCAAGAGGTTAAAAGTAAATCTAAACATGCAACCATTGTTTTTTCATATATTATATACATTTCAGCTCCAGGTATTTGCTATGAGGGCTGTCATGAAAAAAAATCATTGGTTAATCCACTTTCTCAGTTAACTAACTTGGTGATTGCTTTGTAGTTTAATTGATAAACAGGGAATCGACAGGGTACTATAGTTCAGTCTGCAAAACATATATATATATATATATATATATATATATATACTATTCTTTGCAAATTTTACAGTATATTCACCATTTCAGGACCATTATTTAACAGAAAATGTCCAATAATGTCACAGCCGATAGATATTTTGTTATGAATGGACAGCCAGTGAGATTAACTGGTGTATTTAAAGTTAAGGGACAGTCTAGAATTTGACTCTGCAGCACCACACAGCCACTTAACAGGGTGTCACTCATGCACTGTTACAGATGACGCTTTGTGAATTGGTTCAGAATCGCTGTTCAACTAATGATCAAATATTTTCCCACCCTTAGTTGATATTATGATTAATTGTGATTCATCTGTGGCTGTACTCTTCCCGTTTTTGCCTTAGGATTGTTTTGTTTGTGCAAATGTATTCAAATGTCTGTACATTCATACTCACTGGCCTAATTTAATCAAAATGAACAAACTACGTCCTTAACTACATATTTTTACACCAGTTAAAAGACCAATAAGACTGTGTAAGGCTTCTTTTTAACTTCCATTCTCAGTGTGTCGTTTGCTACCAGAGTTTGACTGATAACATCTTTTCCTTTGTGATACCAAAACTTGATCTTCAAGCAGCTCTTTTCCACCAGTGTGCACTGGGTGTGGGTTCTGTATTGGCACTGGTTCTGGTTCACTGGTGGCTCAGCCTGCCAAAATTCGAAGAACTGGTTTGCCATGCACGTCAACAATGGTGTTGCTCCTGGCCATGCTGAAGATCTTCTTCTCTTCTAGAAGCGTTTTAAAAGTGGCCTGTTAAAAGTGGTCTACACACGGTTTTCATTTGTCTTTTTGGTCAAGATAGCCCCGTCCCCAGTCCCTGACGTCAGTGGTTCTTGGCTCTAATCCAGCGAAGTGTTGGTGCCAATCTGGAACCAGTTTTTCTGCCCAAGAGACGTTTTTTTGGGTTTTTGAAATTTGCCCCCAACCAGATCTGCCTCCTTGGTGCAAATGAGGTAAAGTATCAGCTGATCTTGCCTCTTGAGTCCAAACAAACTGTTCTGTCGGTGCCGACAAATCCTTATATTTCTGCTCTTTCACTTTTAAATGTTTTTATTTTGTTAAAGCAGGGTTCTTTGTCATAAACATGCTCAGCTTGGTCGGAAAACTACAGAATTGCCAGCCCATCTACATGTGACCTGAAAACCGAGTTCAATCTTCAATCGACTTAACCTGTTAACCAAGATCAGCTTTTTTCTCACCAGTGCATCTAATCTTTTCCTGAAAGTCTGGATCTGAAAGCGTCATATCTAATTTAATCTTTTCAGCTCCGCTTGAACCACATCACAGTTCTGAGAACATGTGTTTGAACCCACAGATCTGAATCAGAAGAAAAGGGGAAAACCTGCTGTTACTGACTTACACTCTAATTAGCATCTTCACCTCAGATCATATTTGAGATCATTCTGAGACTCTTGATATCTAGACTGAGGTTCAGCACCTCCCTGTTATCCCGTGTGCCATTGTTGACCTTTAGTAACAATTTTTTTTTGCTGCTGACTCTTCACCCTTTTAAACTTCGCCAAGCGGCGAATCATGAAGTTTTCTCAGGACGCCGTGGGCGGATCAGGCTTGAGTCGGAAAAGGTAAAAGATTCATCATCACTTTCCATACAGTCAACAGTTCTGTGCAAGTCTGAGAAAGATCAGAATCTCCACGCATGAAACGAATGGCATTATAATGGAATAATATCCGAAACTACAAGTGTTCTTATAATTAGATGCATCTTATTATTTATAATCATCAGTCAGCAAGTTTAGAACAGATTTTTCAGGTTCTATTTTTTATATTTAGTTAATTGACCAAAAACAAGTGTAATTCATTTTGCCAATTTTAATCTTTACAATTAAACCTGCGGTGGTTACTGTACCTTTAAACCTGATATATGTAAATGAGCTCTTTTCTGATTGGCTGGTGCCTCAATCAAGTAGCAATCCAGACTGAAGCACTCCTTATGATGTTTTTGTGACATCACAAAACCACTACATTCCATACAGGCTGTTTTTGCAGCTTCATTCCGATAAATTGACTTTACATTTTACCGTAATATTATACGGTTATTTGACAGATTTCTAGACTTTTAAATTTGTTTTTAGTTATTTCATCTTCTGAAAGCTGCAGATATTTTTGCCGGGATTAAGCATTAAATATGAATTATTTCTGATTCGGATTCTATTATTTCCAAGCATTAATTATTATTTCTGTTTTAAAATGAGCAAAGTTACTTAAGTATTAATTATTATTTTGGATTCTGCTCTTTCTAAGCATTATTACACCTCGTCCCTCTCGGGTCGGTTCAGTGTTCCGTGACTTGTGACTGTAACAACCTTCTTGTGAGTGGATCACCTTAAAGTCACGAGGTTTTCTGACCAGGACCCCCAGCTTGGGGCAGGTCCTCTGCGCGGGAGAATAAGAATCTGAACTTTCCTCAGTGGTGGTCTGTCTGATGCCTCCACTCTGATTAAACCGAACTCCAGTCGCGCGAACGCTTAACTGTTTCTCAGCCGCATGAAACGAGCCGTTTCCTTTGTTGCAGTAGGCGAGGGATGTGCCGCCCTCCTCCCTGACAACAGCGCGAGTTCCCGGGCTTTTAAATTAGCGCCTGGCAGCGCCGGCCTCTAAATATAGGAGGAACTTTTCAGCTTTCCTGTCGCGGAGCGTCACGGCAGCAGTGGGTGTAAACAGCACCTGTTTTCATTGAAGGCCTCACAGAGTTTTCTGCTGCAGCCCTGAAGGATGCAGTCCTTAAGGGTGGGAGATCTTGATAGATATCCTAATATTTTATTCTGAATGGGCTGTGTCACAGTTGTTTGTTTTTCTGGAAGTTGGAAGAGAGTTTTGACACGGAAAGATCATAAATTGTATTCGGTTTTTCATACAATGCACTACAGTAAATCACAGAAACCAGCAGGCCCTCATACAGGCCGTTTTAAGACTAAGATCTGTGTAAACAAGACTCAACCTTGTAGAGTTATTAGAGTGAACCTTGTGTAATAATGATAATAATGAGAACATAAATAATAGAAACAAACATACAAATATTGTTTTTGTTATTGTTTTTACTATTATATTATTGAAATTAAGGCTTTGATATTGTAATGTTATTGTCCAAATAGTGGAAATATTATATATCTATATATATATATATATATATATCTTTATCTATACATACACACACACACTACCAGTCAAAAGTTTGGACACACCTCTATCAATGATTTCCTCTGTTGTTATTATGGGCTACATTGTAGATTAATACTGAAAACATCACCTACTGCTCTGATGACAGCTTTGCACACTCTTGGCA
>JBBIGA010000146.1:538308-551187 GCA_037576975.1 Alestes dentex
CTCTCTCTGTCTCTGTCTCTGTCTCTCTCTCTCTCTCTCTCTCTCTCTCTCTCTCTCTCTCTCTCTCTCTCTCTCTCCAGTGTCCCTCTTATCACTATCACTGCCTCAGGAGAGATGGGTGTTGATTACTACTAGTTAATGTTCAAAAATTTTTCTCAGAAAGTGAGACGGAAAGAGAGAAAGTGAGCTGGTTCTAGGTTTTCTACACTTGAACATAGAGCCAAATGCACACGACATCTCAGCAACTGTTGGTCGTTGCTGCTACAAGCTGACTGTGGTTATGCCTACCGGTGTGTGTGTGTGTGTGTGTGTGTGTGTGTGTGTGTGTGTGTGTGTGTGTGTGTGTCCTGTCTCTTGTGCATGTGCCCTCTGTCTTATGACTCGGTGCTGAATGCACTGTGAATACTGATGCCTCCTTAAGGCCTCAGGACCACCCTCACCATCAATCACAAACAGAAGCTCTTCTCTCCTGTCTGCTAGCAAAGATTTCTCCTGATCCTAAAGTGTCTGGACTCCATCCATGAAGTGCAAATGGATTGTAGCCTTCCTGGCACGACTCTTCCATGGTCTGTCATAGCACGTTAGGCTATTTTAGCCTAAACGGCTCTGCGTGTAGCCTACATATGTTTAGCATTTAGAGTGGTTTGTTCAGTGGAAGCAGAGAACCAGGGCAAGGTCTTGGAGAGGCGCTAGAGGGTTTTGTGTTATGGAAGCTCTTGAAGCCCTTTTTCCCTTCCCCTTATAACCAATCTGCTCATCTAAGAGTGTGTTTTTCCGGCTCGTAACTGTGATCGACAATATGATCCAGGTCCATGTGGAATTAGAGACCGAATACGCCATTAGTGCTCGAGTATCCAGCAGCCATCAGATGTTCCATATGTAATAAACACTGTGGTCTTTCACTGTCGATGCATTCATGAAGTTAAAGGCATACTTCACTGACAACTGAATAACAATGAAAGAGTTCTTGATGGAATGCTGTTGTGACATTCCTTCTTAATAAACTCTCTGAGGAAACAGGATCCTAATGCTGGTCTTCTGATCCTGTTTCCATGTAATTTGTGGGCATACGTTGTTTTTATTAGGGGCCAAGCACCAAAGGCGAAAAGCATCTATTGTAATTGTTTGAATTTTTCTGTATTATTAGATTCTCTATGGCACCCCATTGGATTGCCTGGTGGACTTGAAATTTGGCTTATTGACAGAGGACAGTTCAAAACATTCATTTTTCCCTGAATCCTTGGGTCATCTCAATTCGAAGGCATTCATTACTGTTAAATTCAGGAGGTTTTTTTAGAATTTCTTGAAAAATCTACTCTTGCAAACCAGTCCCTGACTATTGATCCTGTTACTGCCAAATTTGGTACAGATCATCTACAGAGTTATCTGTTGTTCAAGGAACTTTGATAGAGCAAATGATGCGGCATCTGCTGTCCAGTGAAATTTAATGGTGAAGAAGTACGCTATATATCTGCATTTCTTGACTGGAGTCATGCAAACTTTGTGTATTTTATTGATTGGGGAAATTTTGGGTACCTACCAAGTTTTGTTCGATTTGGCGACATGATATTATAAATTTGTTAATAGTTTTCTATGGAAGGCCACAGAAACCTTCAGTGGAATTTTGCTGAAATTTGGCACACAGATAGAGAACTGGCATCAGATTTGGGAATTTGATCATTTCCTGTGGCACCACCACCAAGCTAAATTCCAGAGGACATTTTTGAACCTCTTGTCCTGGAGTTGTGACATTTATATCTCCTGAATTTCTGGGTTTTGATGAATTAAGCGGATTAAATAGACTCATTCATGGTATGGGATTTTGAAAACAAAAATGTAATTTTTAAAAAACTAATTTTTGTTTTTGTGAACTAGTCCTGGACTACCGACTAACCATATAACCATAAAATCTGGCAGCATTCATTAAGTGAGGGTTCTACCATTGGGAGTCAAGGTATCTGTTCACCCTGTGATGAACTGAGATCTTGCTCTGATTGATTGTCTGCCTGGTGGTCCTGCTGTGGTGCTCGGCTCCTTCACTGCCACTATATTTAAGATCTGTTTTATTAAAAAGGAGTGTCACCAAACTCCATAAGTACTTGAGTAACATTACATTGAATGAATCTTCATTCATTGTTTTGTCCATATATATGGTATATGGTTCACATTCATTTAAAGGAACCAAAAATGGTCCAAATTTGCTCTGTTCCTGTCATCTAGCCATGAAAATTTGGGCACATTTTTCAGGCTTCCAAAATATCCAAAATATATGGCTGATCATTGAATAGCATAATCTGTATTGCAGCTGCTAAATTATGACCTTGTTGTTCACAGGTGACTTCTGGGGGGTTTGCATGTAGGACAAAAAAATCTCGAGTTCAGAACATTTTTGTTCATCGCAGGGCGTGACTGAGCCATTTTTTCCAAAAAAACATTCGCTTTGCTCTTATAGAAATGCGCTTAGACTGCGGAGGTCTGCGCGCTGGCACTGTGCGAAACGGAAATATTAAGGTTTGCCTGGCTGTGG
Source organism: Alestes dentex (assembly GCA_037576975.1). Taxonomy (NCBI): domain Eukaryota; kingdom Metazoa; phylum Chordata; class Actinopteri; order Characiformes; family Alestidae; genus Alestes; species Alestes dentex. The sequence goes on from JBBIGA010000146.1 coordinate 540,836, forward strand.
TACTTTAGGACATATTATGATAGATTATAAGGCAAACGCAGTATTGTCCATGTGGAATTGGAACTGTAAACGACTGTCCATAAGTACAGTTTACTGGAATCAGATGCCTGCTGGGTTCATTTGAATGAGCAGATCTGCTTTTGGCCCATTTAAATGAATGTGTTGGAAGAAAAAAGAAAAAAAAGCATCACTCAAGTCTTCCCACCATGCAACTGTTCTGCGGTTCTGTGTGTACAGTGTGTGGAGACTGGTCACGCTCCGAAGCCTGACAAAAGCCTCCATCTCCCTGCTGTGTTTGCTGTACTCTTCCCTTACACACACACACACACACACACACACACACACACACACACACACACCGCCTGTCTGTGACTGCTCGGCTGGCTGCCTCTCTCCGTCTCTCTATTTCTACCCCCCTTCTCTCTCTCTCTCTCTCTCTCTCTCTCTCTCTCTCATGACAAATGAGTGTGTAAAGTATTTCCTCCAGGGTGGTGGGCTGCCTTTCGAGGCTGCTGCAAACGATCCCATGAGTGTGAGCCTAATGGGGCTGGAGTTGCTACAGTGGGGCTGAAGATAGCAGGCCTTGGCGCACTGAGCACAGATCGGCAGGGCTTTTTGCTGTAACAGAGAGTTCAGCCTGCAGCTGTGTGTTAAAGTATCACCCTTTATGGCGCGGAGTATCCTGGCCATGGAAAGAACAACAACTGATTAGGTTACGGTTTCCACGTTTCGTTTTTTTAATGCAAAGATTGACATCCCTCTAGGTGGGGATTGTGCTCAGGCTTCATTAGACACCAAAAGGAACCTTGTTCTGCGAATGGTGCTTGTGTGTGTGTGTTGATGTGCATCTCACTTGTAATTCTCCCACCTGCCTGTGGGCGGTGTCTGAGCACTGATCCTGACGAGGAAGCGCTGTGGGGAAATAATTGGAGTTTAGCAGCGAAAGGAGGGGAACGCGATTGACCTCTAGTAATGGATTTGAGTGAATAATTATTCCTAGCTACGGCTTTGGATGATGCTATCAGAGAGAGATGAATTCCGCTGAATGACTCATTGGCATAAGGGAGAAGACTGCCAGCGCTCAGTTAATGAATTCCATCTGGTCGCTATCACCAAATCAGGCTTGGATCAGACCGGGGTCTCCCAGGTTACCCTTTCCAAAAGAGAATGCCCCCCCCCACTCGGTCCAGCCTCTGTGGCTTTGATGTAAAACGACCTCCTCACACACTCGAATATGCGCATCCCCTCTCCCTCCTCATTTGTCCTGTCAGCCCCGTGGCCGCGCTCTCAGGATAGGCTCCAGTCCGTGATAATAATGAAGAAACTCAAAATGGCGGCCAGGCCCGTCCTCGGGCCACAGAACTACATCCTTTATGATCCTCTCCCTAATTGCTCACTTTGCCGGTTTAAAAGAAAACAGCTGCTCGCTGCCCGCAAAGCCAGTGGGTCTGTTCGTAAGCAGGCCAGCCTAGCGCCGTGTACGGAAAACGCTTAATATACACTGACATTTAAAGGTTTGCACTCTCTATGTGCATTCTGCTCCATAATTATTGGCACTTTCAGGAAAGGTAGATAAGAAAGGTCATTAAAAATGTCATTGTTGTTAATTAGCTCAACCTCACTTTGAAAATATGAAGAAATCTAACCAATTTAATCTAAAAAAAACAAACGCCTTTATTAAAAAAAAAAAAAAAAAAAAACTTACTGGCACATCAAGAAATTCTGATGAGCAAAATGTTGCTGAAAACTGTTTCTGTTTAGATCCTTAGGTGTGTAAGTAATTTTTTCTGTGGGGCATAAATACACGGTGACACAAAGGCCAAAATCCCTTAGTCATTAATCAACATGAGGAAGATAAGAGAATACACAAATGAGACAAGTGTGTGTTTACCTTCATAAATCAGCCCGTCACTATTAAATATATCTACACCTACTTCTTAAAATGCCCATATCAACTGTTAGGGTAAGAATGAGAAGCTAAAGGATGCGGGTGCATTTCACCCAGTGAAGAGGATGCTTGAAGAGATAAAAATGGCAACATTTTGGGGTTGGAAAGTTGACAAAAGTGCAAAAATACTTCAGTTCCGTTTCTTCATCTACCCACAAGTTAAATCACCTGGGGTTTGCTAGACGCTACTGGAACTGGAACTGGGTTCTGTAGTCCAAGCTTACAAAAACTGAGATTTTTGGCAACAATCATTCAAGGCGGGTTTTGTGCAATTCCCACTGTCAAGGAGGAAGATCTTGGAGACAAGAGAACCCTGTTAGGACACATGGCATCATAACCTCCATGAAGAACAGGGAGGTTTTTAAGGAAGGTTCTGTCTGCCTGTGACAAAACGCTAAACAGAGCAGCGGTCGGAGATTCCAGCAGTACACCCATTCAAAAGATCTAAACTCTGACAAAATGGCTCGGTGACCACAGGACTGAGTTTTTGATAAACCCCTTGAAAACCTGAGGGGTGAGCTGAAAAGGGGAGTCCAAGAAAGAGGACCTAGGACTCTTTAGGATCTGGAGAGGTTCTTAATTTTCCAGCCTCATCAGGTGTTATGGAGGAAGTTGCACATACTGCTAAATGTAGACTTGACATCATTTTGCCATTAAGACATTTTTCCATGACCTTTTTGACCCATCTTGATCAAGAGCACCAGTAATTATGGCTCGGACTGTATACGAACATTCATGTACAACGTAATCTCCTATTTTTGCTAGATGATGTATATTTTGTGAAGCGGAGGCAATTGATTCCGCACTTTTGAACAGGAGTGTGAGCAAAAAGGAGATCAGAACCCGAGAGCTTTCCCACCACAGAGGTTGAACGGTATTCCTTCAGGACTGTAATGCATCATTTTCCCAGCGGGAGACAAAGAGACATCAAGAGAAGCAGCTTTGCTCCGCTCCCTCTCTTGGCTCCGTCGTCTCTGGCCTGCGAGGATGCTATAATAAAACACTGGACAGGGAAGAATCACAGCACTCGTCTCTCTCCCTCCCACCTTTCCCTTCAAACACATGCCTCTGCTCTGTGTGTGTGTGTGTGTGTGTGTGTGTGTGTGTGTGTGTGTGTGTGTGCATTCAAGGATGGTGCTAGTCCACTGGACATAGAACTCGGCTTTGATCAGGTCGTGGGTCCGATCCCAGCTGAGGGCTGCTGCCACTGTGCCTTGGGCGAAGTGCTTAAACCTGCGGTGCTCAGGGAGGGAGTAACCCTGCTGTTGATTAGCGTACTTTGCTTCAGGCAAAAGAGGAGCAACTAAATATGTTTTATGTGTCTCCCAAGTTAAATGAATCCTGTGATTCTAGGCATTTTTAGGGCAGGTTATTATTGCATCCTTTAATTATATAGTGTATATACAGTCATTCTGTGTTTGAGGTTTATTTTCAGTCTTCTGGTTTTAGAGCGTTTATATTTGTTGTTATACACTGAGTTGTGAAGGTTAAAGGGGGTCTGTTTTACAGGCGGGTGGCACTGGTGTGGGTTCAGGTCCCAAGGCAAGGGCAACTAAGGCTCCAGCCTAGATGTTTGTCTGCCGGGTGATGGACTGTGTTTCTGTCCAAACGGTTTCTCTGCCTTCCACCCTATGAGTGCTGGGATAGACTCCAGTACACCTTGGATGAGTGGTTCAGATGATGGATAGATATTCTACAGTTTCTTAATGTTTACTGAAGTTTTATTGTGGTTTTATTCCTCTCTTTTTATCCCTTACAGCTCTGTGATTTTGGGCCGTCCTGGATAAAAGATGACCCACATGAAACAAGTATGACAGAAATCTGTGGTTAAGGTTCCATAACGGTGGTCCTGTCTCATACTGTGAGGGGTGGCTTTGCAATCAGATATATCCTGGGACAAAATTCTGACAGTGTCAGGAATGACACACTGATTTATCATCCTACGATACACATACAGACCTATACAAACGCCTTGAGCCACCTCTCATTTCTTCACATTTTGTTTCCAAAGACCCAGACTTTCTTGTATGTTTTTAATGTCTGTTTAATGTACATCTGTTACTTACTGACAAACCTGAGATCAGTTTTGGGATTCATTTTTTTTGTCTTTCTTTTGTCTGTTGTTTGTTTGACATAATTTCCAAACTGCAGCTGCGGTGAACACTGATTGTAAAATTCATGAAGAATGGACAAATAGAAATGGTCTAAAACATGAACTTTTATTATAAATAAAGACTAATTTTCCATCTTCTGTGATCCTACCATTTTGGAGAAGGTTTTGTGCCAACAGCCACAGCGCACATGGTAGACTGATGAGGAAAACATTTTGTTCTCAATCAAGCAAATATCTGGCAGTGTGATCAGACAATTATTCTAATTCAGATGAGATTAGATCAGGTTGACCATTTCTTTCGCTGAATTTGACCCACTAAGTTAAGGGTTATGATCCTCTACAGCCAGAAAATCGTGGTTTTCCATGCATAACACAATCTCATCAACATCCTACCAACCTAATATCAAAGTTATTCCCATCTTATGAAAAAAGAAGCAGCCACACCATGTAGGCTACAGTCTAGCATCACCCTGTACTGGCCGCTGTTGCTTTGTGTTACAGGAGGGTGCACCTGATTGCAGTATCATTAACTGAGGACCACATCGTGGTCATTCATCTCCACGAGTAGAGGGTCCTTTCATGGTAAAATGTACTTTGAGTAGAACAGCGGTCACCAAATGCTGTTCTACTCAAATTCTACAGAAGCAGGTCTTTTACACTGGAACGGCTGATTTACTGTGTTCAGTGGTGGGAATATAAGAAAGGATGGTAAAAAATATTTCATTCATTTTGTCTTTCATAATGTCTTTTGGACATTAAGAAAAATGAACAACTTCTTAGTCAAGGACTGAAGTGAACAACTAAAACAGCTAGAACATTGCTCAAAATATCAAACTCTACATACATTACACTATATACCAACCATCTACTTCATTCGAAATCCCTTTCAACTCTGATTATTTTGTGATCTTAGACTGTATCCTGAACTGTTGAGCCGCCTCCCCAATCCCATTTATCATTGCTCAGGACCCCTGTTATCCAGTTCGGGTGTCAGTTCATCCAACCCAGCATTAGCAGGAACATGGTGGAAGCTCTGGTGGAATTAAGTGAGTGGATATCCCTGATTATCCCTAGAGCTTTGGAATAATGAGGTATTCAAATGGTTCTAACAGTGTTAAAATATTTGTAGACTTGCTTTCAGGCAACGTCATTACAGTGCACTGGACCAAAGTACTTGCAGGACTTTTATGGGTGAAGCAATGTTCATATTTCAGAATTTTAAGGATCCAGTGATATTTGGAAGAAAAATGGACACAGGACAAAAGATAGCAGGTTTGGAACACCACAGCGGATGCCATTTGCCATTTTTCTCATAGAGCAAAAACACTTAGACCCCAGAGTTCCTGATACGGGCAAGACGGCAGACGCTCCATGATGCTCCACTTTAGAGGCCTATAACAGGCTCGGGTCCTTCTTTGATATAGAGAGGAGCAAAGAGCATTAGATGTTTTGCCGTTGTTTTCCAGAGGCAACCACTGCTGATGGCTCCCACTGGCTACATGAAAAACATTAACTGGTGTGATCACTTGTCCCTATTTTTGATTGCCTAGACGTTAAACTTGGTGCCAGCATTAGCTCCTGCCCTCACAATGCAGAACCACTTGCAAGAAATATCTGGTGCTCCAATCTGCCTACTTGTCCTCTAACCAGAACCAGGCCATTTTTAGCAACAAGTGGTAGAGGTAGTCACCCCGATTGTGTCTCTTTAAATGTTTTATTATTTGCAAAAAAGCATAGAGACTTTCTTAGATTGCTTATTTAACTGAATCAAGTTCCCCTTGGTTCAAAAGAATATGATCAGGATGGGTGGAGATGTCACGCAAATGTTCTGAAACAGCACTGACACGAACGCTTGACTTGTTTATACTTATGTTCTAGCTAAAATTAGACACATTATCTTAGCTAGTGTGCTAACATGTTTCACCATGGGTGCAGCATAGAGTGCGTCAGAATTTGATTAACACAACTGGAGGACAACAAACTTCTAGAAAACGCCGCTGTCACTTCTTAACCTCTAACAGTAATGTTGTGACTAGTAAGGTATACAAATGATAAAACACACAGATGTCTGTTACACTCTGTGCATATTGTACCTGCTATCAATATATAATAAAATGTGACCACATAAAATACCACAAAATAATGTAGAAAATATGTAGAAATCTTTTCTCCGTTCTGACTGCATTGCTGATTGTGTCCACTTGCATTGCTTGTGTTAGTGGTTTGACTCCGCCCCCCCTGCGTCAGCGCTCCAACCCATTTAACACCTGATGCAGCGAATCAGTGCTGATTACCTGAAGCAGGTGTTTTAGATCTTGAAGCCAAAGAAGAGCACAGTAACCTAGATCTCCAGAAGCAAGCTTGGCAGCCTCTGGTTTGGATCAAGCTGAAGTTTGTAGCTTGGATGTGTTTGTCAAATAAAAATCAAGTTTATTTTTGGCAGTGTACTTTTCATAGAGGATTGTTAGATTGAGTGCCTCAACTTTATGTTCCTTTCACAATCCCAGTTAATGTCTTGGTCAGGATTTTTTTTTTAAATGATGATGAGCTTGTTAAAAATGTTTGAATGATGACATTTGACCATGGACCAGCCAACACACAGGGTGTTTGGAAAGTAATTTTTCATTTTTGTTTTCACTCCTGAAAATGTTCCCTTCTGCTGCACTCTTCACTGCAATAGATTGCCCCTTTTGCCCTCGGGGCCTCTGCGTGCGACCTTACTGTCTGTACAAGCACACCAAAGAGGACGGTTCACGTCTGTCTGTTTGCACTGTGGCAGCTGGGACAGGTAAGCTTGGATTATCTTCAAATTGTCACTCAAATTCAGGAACTCGAAATGATGCCTGACTACCCTGCTTTGTCCGTGTGGAGTAGCGTGTTGCGTTTGTAAAGGGTCTTTAATTTGAGATTTGTGTTTGTTGTACAACGGGTTGCCAAGCATAGTTGATTTACTGTGCTTGTTTTGAGAAATTCAATGATTTAAACAGCACCATGTGAATGTTTTTGATGTTTTATTAAGTGGACATTTCTCTTGTCAATTAAAACTGTGCTCCAGGTCGTGGACATCACTGTGCCACCAGGAGAGCTTTCCACAACCAAGAGCAGAGCTGCACTTGTCTCTCAGAGCTGGAAAGGATCAAAAAACAAATTGAAGCTGTCAGGAATGAAGTGGAGAAAGAACAAAAGCGATTATCCCAGTACCAGTCGGAGCAGGTAGAGGTCACCAGTACTTGCACGGATACATATTTTAAAGCCAGACCAACTGTACCTAAAAACCAGAATGAAAACCGGCCGAAATCTAAAAAGTCTGCTGCCGCTTCTCGGTCTTCTGCTTGCAAATATGTGGTTGATCGTACCAGACCCAAAACTGACCTGGAATATGACCCTTGTTCAAATTTCTCTTCTGACCTTCGATCTGGCAACTCAAAAGAGAAGATGAAATTAGCCAATAAAACAGATCTAGAATGTCACCCCGGGACCAAAGGGGTGTCAAAGCGTGTGTGTGCAGATGCTGGTCAGCTGCCATCTTGTAGCTTCAGGGATTCTGATGACGATGTTCTGATCATTGATGCGCCACCTCTGGAAAAAAGGCACAGCAGACCCCAGAAACAAAGCATACAAATCAACGAAGACCTTGTATGTATGAAAAATGAGATGGAACGTCAAAGACTGTTAAAGAAATGTGCAGATGTTAACATGGCAGAATCTCAAGAAGTACCAGCTTTGGAAAAGAATGAGAAGCTTAGGCTCACAAAGAAGGGCACAGCTAGCATCAGTAAACAGCTGGATTCACCTGAGAGGAATTTTGTTATGGATGTTCCACACCAGCAAAATGACACAGGAAACCCAAGGCACTTCAAGTTTCAAAGAGTAAAAGTAATTTCTGAAGGGGTAAACTGTCTTGGAAATGGGCCTCCTGAAATTGAACAGAGATCCTCTGTTCAGTACATGATGGTCAGTGAGTCAACCAAGAGGATGGCAGTCACTGAGGTAGAAAATGACCTAAAGAGCTTGAAGCAAATCTCAAATGGAACCAAGAGTGGCAAAGTCAAAGAGATCTCAATGTGCCAACCAACAGCAACAGAGAATTCATTGGGACTTTGTGAAATTGCTGGGCCTTCCTTAATGGCAAATATTCCAGAGTCTGAGTCTGCAGACAGTGCCCACAACACTGAAAATGTCCTAGATGATATTTCCCTGTGTCTCAAGCACCTGAGAAGTGAAAGTGAGAACATAGCCTGCCCTCCAGATGTTGAGAAATGTGTTCCTGTAAACACCTCTTCTGCACTTAGTTGCTCCACACAGATGCAAGAGCTTTTTCCACAGTCTGCAAAAATTGGTGGGCAAAAGGTGAATGTTGGGAAAACAGGGCTTGAGGTACCTAAAAATTGCCTCTCAAGTTCTGCTCAAAAAGTAGAGACCCTTTCCCTCAAGTGTCCACCACAGGCCCCACAAGAAATGGTGTTTCAGGATTACTTCCCCACAACTTTTCCAGCACTGATTAAGGAGCCTGGGACTGGTCAGAACACAGTGACCTCTACTGAAACATGTTGGCCAGCTGCACAAAAAGTTCCTGCTGAACCTGCTGTTCAAAACATGCCTGTATATATTTCTGGACGCGACACTGTAGGTGTACCTTCTGCACAGTCAATAAAGTTGCATAACCTGGCAACCACATCAATAGATTCGACTCCAGGTCGGGATCATCAGAAGCCACATTCGTCTGTTACTTCAGGTATAACCCGTGGACTAGGATGTCCTTCACAGATTTCCTCACCTGGTGGAAGAAGTGCAGCAGATAACGAAGTCATAGAAATTTTGTCTAGCTCCTCAGAGGAGCTCAATTACTCTGACTTGGACCTTTCGGAGACCGATCCAATGGAAGAGTGCTACAAAATATTTATGGAAGCTAATGGTTCTGAAACTTCCCAAGCCCGAAGTGATGCGGCAGTAAGTAGGATGGGTGCACAATGGGGTTGATTTGAACAAAGAGATGTAGAAGCTGACCCTGACACTTATTTTACAGGAAGAGGTCCCAAAGCTGCCAGAGGCTGAGGAGTCAGTCAAGCCACTACCTGCTCAAAAGAAAAGAGTAGCCCATGTGGCGAAGTTTGAGGTAAGATAATGGATTAGCCTCTACGTGATCAAGTTTAAAGGGATGGTTGAAACAAATTAATGCTAAGCTGCAGATCAGAACTGTCATTGCTTGGCTGAACTATTTGTTGTAACTTATATCCTTCCTGGGGCTGCCTTACAAAAACTGGTGATTTTGTACTTTTATAGCTCCCAGTACACCTGAACTTAGATGATTGAGGTCCCTAGAACTTTGATAGCCTCATTCAGGTGAAGTAGGAACTGGGACGGAACAAAGCTATACGAACAGGCTATGGGTCCCTGAGGACCGTGTCGAGGAACAGTTACTCAACGAGTTATCTCCATGATCACTCAGCAGGTCAGCAAGAGCAAAGCGCAAGTTATTGTGCCTCTAAGAGATGGAGGCCCTCAGCACCCCGTACCCACCCGGAGTCAGCAGTGCCAGAAGAGAGCAACGACGCTTACAGCCTCAGTGAAAGGATGCCATTCTTTTGTTGTAGCCAATGCGCCCAAAAGAGTCTTAACACCTGCTGTCATTCCTCCAAGCCCCGTACCAGGCGGTGAGTCGTCTTATTACAGCTGGGATACCCAAATCCAGTTTTAGGATGTCTTTAATATGCAATGTAGTAGTAGAAATTTGTGAATTTCTTAATTTCAGGCATTCCTATTACTTCTATTGCTCCTAACGCATTCACCCAAATGAAGTGTTTGGGTTTTTCTCCAGGATCCATAGTTTTCTGATTCTCAGTATTTCACAAGGCAATGCATTCAACTGGGAGTTGAAATAGCCAGTTTCTTGGAGATCATGAGCAGAAGAATAGTTCATTCTTTTCTTTTTTAGTGATGTGGTTGACCAAGGTCCCTTTGAAAGCACAAAATATCCAAGTAAAATTCTAACTAAATTGTAAGAATTCCTTTATTGCTGCCGTTAGCTTATGATGCAAGTTGACTGTATTTGGGTGCTTTTGCTATGCTGAGAAATATTTCAACCCTGTTACTCATTTAATCCACTGTTGCCACAAAAACCTTGTAAAAATTAGATGATGTTCCTGAGATGGGATAACCTGTTTTGACAGTTGGATGCACATTCTTGTGTTCAGCGTTGAAATGTGATTTTAGAAAAATTATTCGATTAGTTCTTTTAGTAGCAGTGACTCTTTTTTTTTTTTTTTTTTTTTTTTTTTTCTTGTCTGTTCG
>JBBIGA010000146.1:551287-566104 GCA_037576975.1 Alestes dentex
CTCCAGGGAGACTGCCCCCTGTAGTTAGGGAATGGAAGTCGCTTTGGATAAAAGCGTCTGCTAAATGCCGTAAATGTCAATGTAAATAATTGAATTTTTAGCGTATGTAAACATCGTCCCAGTTGGCACGACCCTACGACTGGGCTCAAACCTGCACCTGATCGTTCCTGAAGGGAACTGTGCTTTGCCCATCACACTAATTCCCGCTGCTGTCCCTGTAACACGTCCTCTTCATCAGCCGGCTCAGAACCTACAACCCGTCCAGCCGCCCAACTACACACCTGCTAAGGTCAGTTGTGCTTGTTGCATTAGTAGTGACTTCTCATAAATTAAGAAACCTTTTTAAAGGGGAAAAGTTGGCTTTTTAATGTGCTGCCAGACTATTTTGGTATTGTTTCAACAGTCAATTCCCACCAAGCGCAAAGCGAAAGCACGTGCAGACGTCGGAGTGAAGGTTCCACATGACGTGCGGCAGCGATACGTGAACCTGTTTGTGGAGGAGTTCCTAAAAACTTCAGCCACTGTGCAGGATGCTTTTGAGAAGGTTTGCTTGAGAATGGTCTTTGAAGTACACAGCCTGCATTGTCAGTTTTGGTGCAACCCCTTTGTGCATGTTTTCTTCTTTGTCCCAGGCACTGGCTGAAGAGAAGACAGTGTTTGACCGCAGCATCAATAAATTAAAGTATCAAAGCGTAGCGGTCAATGCACTCAAGAGACTTAAAAACCAAAATGCTGCTCCTTTCAAACGTACGGAAATTCGGTGCAGAAAGTGGAGGAAATACTGTTGGTTTTTTTTTTTTTTTTTTTTTTTTTTTTTAAACCACAAATTGCTGGGTGGGCACTCTTCAGATGACCTTTCATGCCGAATGCTGGTCAGTCTCATACCAGGTCACTGGCCCTGTTTTTACTGTACAGTTTCCAGTGAGAGGGATGCACAGGCATCTAGAGGAAATGTGCCACTCAATACTCAAGCACTCCTGGGAAACGGTAAGAGCACCATTAGCTTTCATTTCAGGGTCATGTTAAAGTGTCCATCCTCTTGGTATTAATATCAATTTGATTCATTATGTACAAATGTGCGATGCACTGTGCTTTAGGGAGGGTAATAGATTTAGCATTCTGTACACTATGCAGTAGGAAGAAGAGTCCAGATCTTTTTTGCTAGACAGGCCTTAGCTGTTTTTGTTGTTGAACTGACAAAATGTTGCTTATGGAGGCCATGGGATTACAATATCAGAATGATCAGGCCTAGCATGAACTCTGAATCACATCCCATGGCAATTACAGTACTGTGCAAATTTTGTGAGCAAGCCTAATTTCTGACTCACCTTGTTGATGCAAAAATTGTATGTCTGTCAAACTACCTTCTTTGGTATTTTGAGTAGATTCAATTGAAGAAATGGGAACAAATGTTTTATTGTAACTGGCCTCAAAGTGCTTAGATAAAGGAGTTCCAGCCACTCAGCATTCAGCACCACCAGTATACTGATCACCGCCTGATCATCTGGAATCACCTGCTCCTGGTTCTTCACTGGTTCAGGTCTTAAGACACAGTGACCTATGACCTATGTTCAAGCAGAACAAACACAACATGCGTTTTGAAACTGGTCCGGTTCGGGGACTGGACTGAACGTGAGTCTTTGAATGTCCTTCAGGAAGTCTGGAAAACTATGCCTTAAGACTACATTTAAAAATACAAGAATGTCTGGTTCTTTTGGAAGTAAAATATTAAACTGAGGGTTGCTCAAGACTTTTGCACAGAACTGCATATGATTATCAAAAGTGGTCTGCCAGGGGTCTTACGTAATTAAACGAGCCAGGGGGCTGAGCCAGGGTAGGTGTGATTGTCTTTCGCTGCAAGGATATACTGCAAAAATGCTGTTCTGTAAGAACCACTTCAGTTTCTTCGCTCTTCACTGGAACATTTGATTGTGAATTCTTGGCTATGGTCCTCTAGGACTGGACTTTACTTAATTTCTCTTAAAGCAGGGGTGATCAAATCTGTCCTGAGTTGCAGGTGTCCAGAACAGTTTGGTGACTTCCCTGCCACTGCGCCTGGTTTAACTCAACTGTTAGTCAAACTTAGTGGGTGTCTTCAAGGACTGGAAGTTCTAAACTGTCTGGATGCAGTCCCTTCCAGGACTGGACTGAGGCATCGCCACCTTAAAGGGCCCGTATCATAGAGAGCTGGGGAAAATGTGATTATACAATATGCAAACAATTGTTAAGCCTCCAGTCTTTGCTTTCTTCATACTGAAAATAAGCTGGAAAATAATCCAATTTTGAATTCAGTGTACTTGTGAGCCACAGCTGCATAAGTTCTCCTATTCATATTACCTCTATTTTAACTCCACCTATTCATTATGAAGCGTTTCACCCCAGACTATTTTATAAATGAGGCTGCTAACAAGTTTAATTGACAGATGTTAGCTTTAAAGGCAAAGGAACAGAACTTTTTATCCATTTGAATTAAACAGGCTATTCAGAAATGACTAATACATGAAATCGCACATCAGCTTTGAATAAAAGGCATGGGAGAAGATGGGGATTGGGAATCTGAGCTGCTTGTAGTTAACTGGGGTTGATGGTATGAATGTGAGGTGTAATTTTTGTCTCCACTGCCTCCAAGGTGATGTTGCACTGTATGATCAGCTTCAGGAGCATGTCCTAACTGAAGCCATGCTGAGGGAGAACAACTACCCTTGCAAGCACCCGACCAAAGCTGGCTTTGCAGTGCTATATGGAGACACCAAGAAGGGCAGCAGTGATGGTGGGTCCTTTATTTTCAACGCGAATCAGGGGAACTGTGGCATCTGCTTCTGGAGATGTGCCCTGTTTTAACGTTTCCAGTTGTAACCCAGCGCATCTGGATTTAATATTCCGAGGCTGTTTAAGACTTTGTCGGATCAGTAGTGTTGGATTAGTTTTGGAACTCAACTCTGCATGACGGTACCGCTTGAGGAGCCAAAATCCGAAACCTGCCTTTTACATCTTCAGTTCAAGCTTGAATCCGGAGTGTTTTTGGACACACTTTTGGAAATTTTGAGCACCAGAAGCAGTGTTGAGGTTCCTGACTGATTTCTGCGAGATTCTTATCTTGCATAATGTATATTTGGCGTGTAAATAAAAATGTTGATTAACCCAAATGGAAACTGGCTCCAGCTTTCAGGAGGATTTGCTGTCGCTGTGGAACTACTTACTCCGTCAACCAGGCGGGGAAACACACCCGCAAAGAAGAGTGCAACTACCATTATGGGAAGGTCATAGAAAACAGAGGTGAGGAAAGTTGCATGTCACGCTTCCTTTATTTGATAGATCGTCCATGCATGACGTTGGTTCATCTCAACTTGATTTCTCTCCCAGTGCCTGGAGGAGTGGAGACGAGATATACCTGCTGTGAGAATGCGGTCGGTGCACCTGGATGCCATGTGTTTAAGGTACTCAGCAGAAATGTAGGAGGGTTTGGCTGCCAAAAGCTGTCAAACTTTGAACTTGTATAAGTAAAGTTGACTTATAAAGTGCTTTTACAGACGTCGCAAAGCGCTGAACAATAACGTTCCATAATAGTTGTAAAATGTGTAAAGATATTAAGATTAAGCTAAATAATACACAGCTCCAATACGTTCCAAGAGCCCCCGCGAATTGTTAAAAAACCCAAATTTGTGATGTGGTGAAAAAAAATGCCTAAAAATGCCCATTTTTATAGTGTAAACCCTATATTCGCCCCCAAATATGCTCCCAAACACAGTAATTTCATTTTAAACTCAGCTTAATACATTACCCTTAAAAAAAAAAAAGTAAGGGTAAACCCGTATCCATACTTTACAGTTTACACTGAACTACTGTCTCCCGCAGTGCTAGAATGTAAATACCGATGTTACCCCTGTATAGACTGGACTGTAATTCATGCAGCGCGTTTTATTTGGTATAAGCAGGGTTAATTTAATTTTCAGTAATAAAATATAATAAAATGTGTGTAATCACAATAATTAATGAAATTGATTGTAGATGAGGATTTACAGTTCACTGGGGGGGGGCGCCTCTTCAGGCGGAGTCATACTGTAGTGACCCGCTGGTTAAAGCAGACACTGGACAGCGACTGAGCAGCTTTTTATTTAAAGCAAAAATTTCAGAGTTGAGTTGCTGTAAGGCCACAACTCACGCCTCTAAACCCTGAACCAGCACTAAACCCGCTCACCTCTCACTCGCGCAGCGGCCACGCCCACACCATGCATGCACAGACTCTTAAACTTTTTCTGGCACTTAGGTTCATTGCAGAAGCCTCAGAAGGTGCAGGGCGTTTTGCAGCATCTTGGGGCTTTAAGGAGAACAAAACAAAAAAACATGCACGAGGGCAGCAGCAGGTGGACGGTTGCTTTGTGTTCTCTCAGCAGCACTAAAATTATAGTTATATATTTTTTTAATTTAGCTGAATTTATGTTGTGAAATTAGTAAATTATATGTTTAATGATGTAGCACTCAAATGCATTAATTTTGTGGTTTACGCAAATTTGCGTGGGGTTCTACGAACAAATTAGTTGGGTTTTAAGAAAAAAAATCCGCAAACGATTGAAGCTGCGAATTCATGAGGGTTTACTGTACCGTGCTTCATTCTAGATTTAGGGTGGTCATGACACCAGAATTTCGTCTTTGATACAGATTGTAGAATCAAAATGGTTGATACTGGAGTGGGAACACGTAATAACCAATTTGGAGTGGATTGAGCACAAACGAATTCGAATTGTTTTAGATGGACAGAGGCCCGAATGCAAATATGTTTATGCTATCAATAGCTGCTGGATTTGTGGTACAGAACTACAGTATTACATTTTTCAAATGGGAGGAGAGACGAGATTTGACCAGTCTGGTAGGCTAGTGACCATCACCCACCTGTAGCTGGGGCAGGACAAGTGCCTTGATTGTATAAGACTGGGAGAGTCTTAGCTGGGAGGTAGAGTTTGACATGACTAACTTGTCGGGTGGATGCAACACTGGCACTCTCCGCCTTTTCTGCTGGCAAGAGGCACATCGTTCAATGGCAACAATGAACTGTTCGTGTTCTAGCTCCATGTTCACGATGAAGTAAGTCTCCAGGGTTTCGTGAGCAGCCCTCCCAAGCCCTCGTCAGGCTGCCCAGGCGTTTACGCCATAGATACTGTGATGGTGAGTTTATGTATTATCTACCTTCTGTAATTACATATGGCCCAAACGGATGACCGCATAATATAAGCCGATGTTTATGTTCATGGCTTCTTCTGAGTGTCAGCTGTTCATCCCCTCCCCCTTTTAGTGCTACACCACTCAGGGTCTGGAACTGGCCAGAGTCACCGTGGTCAACAGCAGTCTGCAGGTCATCTATGACACGTTTGTTAAACCTAACAATGAGGTCATCGACTACAACACCAGGTACAGAGTTAATGTGTCTTGACAACTAGCTATAAATGACAGGAGTGAGGAGAGAGTGGTGGGATGAAGTGTTCCTCACTCCACTCAGGTTCTCGGGGGTCAGTGAGGATGACGTGAAGAGCAGCAGCTCATCTTTACGAGACGTGCAAGCTGCACTTTTGAGCTTCATCAGTGCGGACACCGTTCTGGTCGGGCATGGTTTGGAAAATGACCTGTGTGCTCTCAAAGTGAGTTGTGTGTTTGTGTCCTGTTCAACCTTTCTTGCTGTCTCTCACTCTTTGGCTTCAGCATCCCAGATTTTTTCATCAATGTTTTTGCCAAGACCATGTTATTTGATTCATTATGTTTTCTTGCATATCGTGTAACATGGCTCCCTGTAGCAGCCGTGTCAAACTCTGGTCCTGGAGGGTCGGTGTCCAGCACAGTTTGATTGTTCTCATACTCAAACACATTCACTAAACCTGACAATTAACTGGCGAGGTGAACCTGGAGTTTCTGAGCAGGGAAATCACCTGATTGAACTAATCAGCTCATTAACAACCTCTAATGTGGGTGTAGATGTGTTCTTGCAGGGAAAGCACTATAATGTGCAGAACAGTTTGCTTCCATGACCAAGGTTGGGAACTGCTGGTCGATGGTGCCTATAGTGTAATCATATGGCTAATTATTTCAATTTTAAATATTTTGTAATATGTGCATCCTCTACAGAGATCATAGTATGCTAAAGATAAGTTTGCATACATTGTGTATGTGTTTAATATCAAGTGTAATTTGCCTGGGGTGTCCAAACTTTGGGATATAACTGTTTAAGTATCTAGACACAGTTGTGCCGTGGGTAAATAAGGACTTGCCCCGTTAGTAGATCAGGATTTTGAATCCCAGTGGTAACCATTAATTATTGGTGTATGATGGTGAGATTTCCATTGATACCAGCAATGCAACAGGTGGCGAACAGGGCAATAGGTATCAGTCAGGTCCTATTTTTTGCTATGTTGTTCCATGTAATGGATTATCCTCCATATACAGTACATTATCATAGAGAATTGCCCTGAAATATATGGGACTGTGTTTACTCATCTAACCTCAAAACAAAAGTGAATGGGAACAGCAGGCGAGGCCCAGTTGTGAGATCCGTGTAATCCCTCACTTGCCTTTCAGCTTCTCCACAGCACGGTGGTTGACACATCCGTGGCGTTCCCCCACCGGCTGGGTCCGCCGCACAAGAGAGAACTCAACAGCCTGACGGCAGAGCACCTCAGGAGGATAATCCAAGAGAGCGGTAGGTTCAGCCAATTAAATCATTTGCTCTGTTAAACCCGTCTTTAATCGAGCGTGTGACTGAGGCCTGCTCAAACCAGGTTCTGCAGTATCCCTTGTGTATATGAAGAAATCTTGTCATTGTACGTTTTGCTTTACCTGCTTCTAATTGTCCGTATGTCTAAGAATAAGGAGTTTTGAATAGGGAAACCCATGGCTGAGAGTTAATACGTTTATGGTAAAATAAAATTATATGGTACTTGGACATTATGATCACATTCACAATATTAACAAAAAGCTATGATATAAATATAAATGGTCTCTGGAGAAAATATTTTACTGACACTCCAAAGCAGCTTACAGTTTTTGCGTATCACAGAAGTAGGTGAATGTAGAGTTAAGAGTCTTGCCCAAGGGCTTTTATTGGTGTAGTGTTGCCCAGTGTAGGAATTGAAAGCCACTCTCCTGCAGTGTTCTCCACTCCACCAACCACACGAGCAGTGTAAAATATTAAGGACTAACACATACAGCTTCAGAACAATGCCTTACACTGTTTATACCACAGCATATTAGCAGTAGTGCACAATAGATGAATGTAGTATGATTCATCCATTGTGCACGACTGGGAGCGGTATCATTGCACCCTCATCAAAGTGCATTAAATCTCTTGTAGAAAGTGGGTGTGGACAACTACTGAATGACCGCTGGATTCAGCAAATACTGTTTTGTATGTGTTTGAGTTGAAGAAATGAACTTTTTGGAGAGTTCACAGTAAGGGGCCAGAATATACAGTAAATGAGAAGCTATTATACACACACAGTGGACCTGGCACCGATTTGTTCCCCACCACCTGGTACCGTTCCAGCATGCTAGACCTGGAATACGAGGGCAAAGAGCCGACAAAACTCCTGCATTCTATCCTGAAGCTGCGTGCAGCAGTCCTGGTGACCCTCTGCACCTCACATTTGTTTACCCCACACTGCACATATGACACAGCCACTAAGGAGCTTGTTGGTGTGGTAGATGAAACAACGTACAAAGGGTGTCACTGGGATTGGAAACTCCTGGCATAGTGTTTGAGTATGATGGCCTATGTCTAGATGTTTCTCAGTGAAGTGGTATTGTTTTTATTTATTTATTTTATTTATTCATTTAAATATAAATCAGACCCGAGATCAGTATCAGCAGATGTGGTTGATGTAGTAATGGCATCAGACACGGGGAGTGGGGGCGTAGCTCCTCTCTCATCCATTTTCTCCCCACTGAATCAATGGTGTAATAGTGGGCCAAGTTTGAAGTGTGTCCATCACTACGCTTTGATAAAATGATCTGGTCCTATTGCTTAGCCATGCTAAGCGTGTTCTTTGTGTTTCTCCTTTGTGTCACAGTGCAGGGGCACGACTCCCGGGAGGATGCTGTAGCCTGTATGGAGCTCATGCTATGGAAGGTGAAGGAGGATGCTAAAGGGAAAAGATGGTGACCGCCTCCATAAAGCCTGTCATTATTGTCCTCATGTTCAAAAAAAGTTGAAACTGCTTAGGAGTTATGCTTCTTCTTTTGCTGAAGATCTTCATATGTTGCTTGTTTTGGGGCTGGTTGGCCTTGTAAGCATGTAAATGGTGAATTCTGATCAGTTTTCTTCATCTATGATTATTTTTTCCACCTTTGTTGATTTCTGGAAAAGCCAGTGCCTTTGTACTTCTCTGTTGATTAAATAAAATAAGGTGGGGGGGACGTGTGCACTATGGGAGAGAAACACTTATGGACTCTGAGGGCAACTGATAGTAAATGCACTGCAGTGATCCTTGTGTTGTGAGACTTATTTGAAATATCTGCAGTACTTCTATGCATGCTGACACTAGCTGGGCTATTAGCTCGTTAACTTATTTGCTGATTGATTAATTGGTTTCAAAGCCCGAGTCATTGCAGCGAGCCAATATCTGACCCTGGCCTAGTTTGGAGAAAGTTTTGTTTGGTGCCGATACCCACCTTTGCTTTCTCTCTTACTTTCTTTCTCTCTTAAATGTTAACGTTTGCAGTTTTAGCTTGTGGTCTAATACACAACGGCTTATTAGGTTTTAGCTACACACTCAGTTGTAAATGGAATGCAGATATTCATGGATGTAAGTTAGGAGCACCTTTGAGGAAAATAGGGGTTATTTTAAAGGTTAATTCGACCAGGTTTTGAAAATGTATGCTTAATTAAAAAATACTGCTTTGGTTACTGTTTTGCCTCAACATCTCACATGTACCATTCAACCATGAACGTATTAATGTTCATGGCCAAATCTTAGCTCTAAAATGTGACTATCTTGGATATTAACTTACATCAGTGATTGAACTGAGAACCCCTGCATTAAATGCTTGGAATGTATGCTTCCTATTACAGCTCCCATTAGTTGTCTCCAGAATGGCATGATTCACATCTTATGACTTTAATATATGCATTTTGAAAAGTTGGACTTCTTTAAAGGCATGGTGTACAATTCTCAAAACTCAACTCAATGTTTAGCGGGGAGCTGGTGCCCTAGTGGGTCGGATACCTGCCTCTGCACCAAGAGGGCATGGGTTTGAATCCTACCTCCAGCATTACACCACTGGGTTCCTGAGCAAGACCCTTAACCCCAATTTGCTCCAGGGAGACTGCCCCCTGTAGTTAGGGAATGGAAGTTGCTTTGGATAAAAGCATCTGCTAAATGCTGTAAATGTAATCCATTTCAGTTTAGTTCATTTCCATGTTGCTAATCAAAGGTCTGAAGAGAGGCTATTTATAGATATACTTTGATTATTGGTCATCTGCATGATCCTACCTAAACTAGTTTTAATTGAAACAATTCTGGAAAAATACTACACTGAGCAAGATGCAAAGATTTCGTTTCTCTCTTCACGAACCATACTAAAGCACGCTGTGTGAATACAGCAGCCGATCTGAATTCTTTAGTTCTATTTTGTTCCTGCTGCCAGGGGTCATGTGAGGTGCAGGTGGAGGTCTTATGAAAAGATGTTATCCTTTTTTCTGCAGGAATACAGGTCGACAGCTTGAGTTGCTCTTGTAAAGCCCAGTGCGCTGTCCTCCACAGGCTGCCACGGGCATGAGTAGTTCAGGTGCTTTCCGAGATCAGCACCCCTGATCATGCACTGGCAACAACAGGGGTGTTCAGTCTTTTTTGGAAAGGACTGGTGGGGTTGCAGGATTTCATTCAGCAAAGCAGAAGCTCACATGATCGACTGTTTGACGACTGAGACTAAATGAATTGACGATTGGAATCAGGTGTGCTTGTGCTTGACTGGAACGAAAACCTGCAGCCCCCTGGCCCTCTGCAGATAAGATACCCTTGGCCTACAAGCTTAAGTAGCCTGGATTAACACCCTTGCCAGAGTGACTCCAGCATTCCAACTGGAGCTGCTTGGATATGCCACAATTGACGCCAGATGATTAGTGAAGAAATGGATGCTACTACTTTGTGATCACTGATCTACAGCATGTGTCCAAAGGGTGGCAGGGTTTCATGATCAATTGCTTGAAAGTTGAGGCCAACTGACTGACTGAGAAAGATCTGGAGAGCTCCTGATTGGAATGAAAACTGCAGTCCCTTTTGAGGAGAGGATGGGATCTGGCTTGGTAGATGCTACAGCTACATGAGGGATGGCTCCAGATTTTCATTTCAATCAAGCAAGTAGGAACCCACCTGATTCTTCTTGTTCAGTCAATTAGTCTTCTCCTGCTTTGTTGGAACGAAAACCCGCAGCCAGTCCCTTCCAGATACAATTGGACATCCCTGTGCTAAGCCATGATAGGCCACCCCTTGTTCACCCACCTGAACTTTGTGGTGCTACAGATCGTCTCATACAGCTTATCTCCTGGAGGCTTACAGGACCTGGATCCATTTGCATTACCTTTCCCTCCATTCCCCTCATCCTGGAATCATTACACAGAATTGTAACAACCATGTCCTACTGGTAGCTCTGTGTTCTACTGCCAGACCATAGTTCCCACTGTTGCTGTTTTTCCTGAAGCGCTCGCCATGGCAGCTCCCACTCTGGAAGGACTTCATGTCCCAGCTTGGGGGTTGAATGTGGCTGGATTGCTTTCAATTGGCTGTGACAGCTGGGCCAGAGCTGGAGAGGATGGACTGTGAGCCTGGACAGTCTGGGAGACTATCTGGTATGTGAAATCCTTGACTGTACAGTTTATGATGGTGCAGTGTTCAGTTTTTCCACCACAGTGGTTCTCAAACCAGTCCTTATGGCCTCCAAGGTGGGTCACATAAAGGCAGAGCAAGAAATATGGACCGTCCAGGATATTTGATGGTGTTTAATCAAGAAGACACTATTATACAAAATCAATTATAATCCAGTTATGAGTAAGATTAGAGAATTCTTCTAGAAAATGTGGTTACAGTGCAAAAATTCAGTGTATTTTGAATGTTATTTTATGAATGTAGGTGATGTAGAAGCTGAGATTTCTGGTTCTGAAGGTGGAAAAAATCTGAATTTCACAAAGGCCACAGAACTACAACCCGGTGAGATCTGAGACAACAAGCTGTATTTGTGTGAATGTTATGGAGCAAAGAAACTAAGTACGGTTATATATTTATATGGATATTATTTAGATTCCACAGGAAATGAGCTTTTCAGTGATGAAACATTGTGACTGTACAGAATGTGGGTGGAGCTAAACCTTTGGAAACAGCCGGAGACGAGGTGCAAACTAAGCATGCAGAAATAAATGTGTTTCTGTTCCAGTTCTCCATTTTTGCAACAGCTGACGAGAAGACATGTTGTAAGCCTTTAACCTGCCCCACCCCCAAACATTCTCTTTGGTGCAACATATTTTAAATGCGACCAAATCAAAGCCTAGTTTTCCAGTGCATCACCAATGAGGTTTTGATGCATATGGAAACTAAACTGGACTGAAATGAAGGCTGTTCATTTAGGGACAGTGTGATAAGCTCTACTACCTCATGATCTGAGCTGAGAAAGTCCCTCTGGTTTGGGTCTGGATTAAGATTTGGCTCTGGATCAGTGCTTGCTCCCTGAGAGGCCATGTGAGCACCAGCTCAGACCCTGTCTGACGTGAGATCAGCACTATCACTCGCCGATCCGTCTGGAACTGGGACCCTGCTGGAGTTCAGCCCCGCTGCTAACTCACTCTGCTCCTCTGACAGGTGTGTGTGGGGCTGCTGTTCCAGGCCTCTGCGGTGCGAGCGCGGGGCCAGCGTGAGCGCCGGCGGAACAGTGGTCAGACATGGCCGGGAGCGGTGCCAGGGCACTGCTGGTTCAGTCCGTATGGGCTCATGCTGGACAAGCTGTGTGAACGTGGCCCATTTGGCAGATGGGCACGCCTCAGCAGCAGCAGCAGCAGCGGGCCACTGTACCAGCGGCCAGACACACACACACACACACACACACACACACACACACACACACACTTCACTTGGCACTGTCGAAGGAAGCCAGGTGTCTCCCCGTGAGCCAAGAGTGTGTATGTCTGGGGGAGTGTGTATGTGATTGAGCTTTCTCTGTGATTAGTGCACGGATAACATTTTCATTTGATGTCATAATATATACTGGAATATTAACCGTGTGACTGAGTGTTACTGTGTAGCTGTATAAGTGGGCCATTTCCAGTCTGGCTGTATTGGCAAACTCAGAGCCCTGTGGTGGTTTCAGGGTATCTACAGATTCCATACGCCGTCAACAAAGCTAACAAAGGCCTGGTGGTCTGTGGAACGAAAAGACATTAAGATATATGTTTTTTCTTTTCATTTGTTTGACCCGCACCCCCGTCAAATAAGAATTAATGACTTGGTTCACAGTGTTTTAATTGGAAGACAAATGAGCATGCAGTGCTCCTCTAATTGATTGAAGACAGGAATTCGGTTGAACTAATCGGGTGGCATAGCGAAAAATTAGTCAAGCTCAACTACTCCGGATTCTTAAAAAACTCAATGGATGTTAATTACGCTCATGTTGAAGTCGACCATTTGCAGCGGATCTGTTTTTTTATATTCCAGCAAAAATGAATCTTATAAACGTTTCTATGAACATTTTGAAGAATTTTTACTTTTGTACAAGTAAAACCATGAAAAACTAAACAAACCATGAAAGTTGCATGAAACAGTTTTGTCCCATTTCAATATTTTTTAAAAACATGCCATCCTGCTCTGAACACAACCCACCCCAAGTTCCAGCATAAGTGGACAGGATTTTCCAATGAAAACACACACCCTCAGCTAGATTAGCCACAGTGAGCTAACTAGCCAGTTATACAAACTTTGCAATGGCAGAATGGCTTCGTATTAAATTTCACTGGGGTTTGAGAGGGAAGTACGTCAGGCCACAATGATTTCTGGGCAAGTTCTGCCGCTGGAATTGACCTATGCTGACACTTGGTCTCTCACCCCTCCAAAAATTCCCTTAACAAACACTCGCTTGAGCTAATAAAGCAATGAAATGCCCTTTAAACTGGGGGGAAATGGGCCATACTGATGAGGGCATTTTAAACTGAGTGCTGAAACTGTCCAGACAAGTTTACTGAAAGATTACTATTTTAATCTTAATCCATCCCTTGTTTAGGCCTCCCCTGATGACTCAGTTTGAGTCAGTTTGCCCTTTTGCCCATCTGTAGGCATCGCAGACACACTGGAAGGCTTTGCTAATGCCATTGTTCACAGTGGTGGTGAATGGAACCAGATGTCTGAAGGGTTTAAAGACTCTAAAAGCTCCCTCATGGAAAGTTATGGGATGAAATGGTCATGAATACACTGTTTTATGACTGTCTTGATATAAGCTTTGGCATAAAACATGTTTTTAAATCAATTCATGGTGAAAGTGTACATGCAGGGTGAACACTAGATAAGTATCATTACAGAGCCCTGGTTCATATCTTCACCACTGTAAAGAAACTTGTACACAGCTTGTAAAATGTTCTACAATTAACCATTTCACATCTAAACACTCTAAATTAGTTTTTACAGTGCTACAATTAAGTTATACAGAATTTTTGATAAACTGGTTGAATTACTCACTAAATGTACTTGATATATGTAACATATCTGCTCTGTACAGTGATTTGGTATCTGTGTGAGACTGAGCATCATTAATGATATGCAGATTGTTTACACTGTCCTGTCGCTGTATATTGATGGTGAGCACAAAACAACTGGAAATTCACAATGAAGGGATTTAGGCCTCTAAATGCTTATTTTTCATGCTTTTTGGAGGGAGCTGAAAAATGCACTTGAGACACAATGCTGCCACCTGTTGTTCCTGGACCACATCTACATTACAGTCCTATATCCTGTGGAAAAAATAAGGGGGTGGGGGTCGATTCCCATCAATACTTTTGAATACTCCTGCTCTCAGAGCACTGAGGTACATGGAAGAGTAGTTTCCACAACTCTTTGAATTTGTGTTCGTTTAAATATCTGCGATATAGTGAATAGTGAATGTAGGGATGAATAATTGTGCACCAGTGAGTGGACGAACCACCCTCGTTAAAGGCCACCATCGTGTGGACAGGCCGGCCATCAGAGACTTGTGGGTAATCCCTCTTCCTCGGCGATGCCCCCTGTGGCGCCTCCAGATTGACGGACCCCCTGCTGGTGCGGTCTCAGCCCCGTCCGCTGAGCGTGATCGCCACTGGGGGCAGGCTGGGGGTGGGGTCTGTCAGGTCAGACGTGGGAAGAAATGCGTGTCAACACACGTCCCCTCAGTACCCAATTTGCCAGCCATGCGGCTTGGCTGAAGATTATTAATCTCACGTTAAGATGCAGCACACACTCCGTGCCTCTCTGGTGCCAATTACCGCATAAGCACACACGCTGCAGCATTACACTTCATTGATTGCCATGCCTTTGTTACCAGAGCAGCTCCTCTGATTTCTCCTGGAGCTTCGTCCTCTTTGCTGATATGCGTTGAAAAGAAAAGAACAAAACAAACACAAAAAAAGAGACCAAACTTTCGGACTGTGGTGTTCTCTCCAAACTTAATCAATTCCAGAGCTTGGTATAAAGAAGAAAAAAATCTCCCTCAGTGCAGTCCTCTTGGAGAATGGCAGCCTCTGGCCTGAAGGTGTTGCTCTGTGTGTGTGTGTGTGTGTGTGTGTGTGTGTGTGTGTGTGTGTGTGTGTGTGTGTGTGTGTGTGTGTGT
>JBBIGA010000146.1:643798-656356 GCA_037576975.1 Alestes dentex
GTGTATCAGTAAAGTCTGGTTTCAGTAAATATAACCGGTGTAAAACAGTCTAGAACCGGTGTTTACCCTCAGAACTCGGAGTGTATCAGTAAAGTCTGGTTTCAGTAAATATAACCGGTATAAAACAGTCTTTTGTTCTTTATGCTCATTTGCATGTGAAGCCATTTTTTAAATCCCCATTGTGGTTATTTTTTTTTTTATTACAATAATGTTGGTTCTAAGTGACATAGGAGCACCAAACCAAGCATCGACACTAACCGGGGGAACGTCCGTGTGAGCAGCTGTTTTGCTGTATGACGGCGATTTAGCATTTGTTGTGCTTCAGGCAGGGATCCGTGCCGCTCGTCTTCTGAGGGTTATTTAGGTGTGCGCTCTCGCCTCCTGACTCTGGGCGGACGCTGCTGAGGGTTGGAGCGGCTCCTTGGGGACCGTCCGGGCCTGATTGGGAGTCTGGGAGCGGAGTGTATCGGGCGCCCTGCGAGGCCCCAGCACACTCAGACTCGAGACAGAGGGGGAGGCAGCCTCAGCCGGTGCAGCTCCGATGCATCCAGCCAGGAGGTCACACTCTTGAGCTGAGGGCGCTAATCATTTCCAATTACGGATTCCTTTTTAATTATGAATTATGCATGAATTTTTAATTAATCTAATGTTCCGAAGGTTTCTCCTTTTTTTTCCCCCGCCATGCCAAGATCTCAATCTAATTACTCTGCATTAAGTGGGCTGGCAGTGGCCCTGTTGCTGACCTTATGGCCGAACCCTGGGCAAGCCGCTCGCATCAATCTTGCTGTTGACTCACAGTAACCTGACACTTCCATTACGGCAGAGTCCAACTAGTCCAAACTTTGGGTTTGTGGAAGCACGGCTCTCTAAATGCTAGCTTTTAGCACACTTAAGGTGTAGAGCAACGGTCAGGCCTTACACGGTCAGGCCTCAAGACCTGCATTTGTCCATCATTAAGTCACGACCCAAAAGCAATTTAACGTAAGTAAGTGTGAGTTTAAAGGGTTTCTGACTTTCCTTCGCTGATACTTTACCACACATACACTAACAGTCAAAGGTTTTGGCACACACTGCATGTTGCTGTATTTAGGAGACATGCGTATTCTAACAAATACATTTACAGTATTTTCACCATTTGAGTTCCTTTATTTGTCAGTATGTTTTATTTGTTCATCACTATTGACCTACAGAAAGTCAGTAACGTGAATCATCAGATTATCGGTGTTCGATATTTAAAGGGCTATTAAGTGATGAAACAGTTAACCAGTGCATTTAAAGTTAAAAGACAGTCTAGAGTTTGAGTCAGACATGCACTGTTACATGTTACAAAGGAAACTTGACATTTTCATTTATGGTTGTTCCCTCAACACCTTGCTTATGAAAATAAATGGATAAGCGGCAGTGTGCAAAAAGTTTTGACTGCAAGTGTACTAGTTCCTCATCTCTTTTCTGTCTTCGAGACAATAAAGACACGTTTAATACAATTAGTGTCATATTTCTTTTGGAGGCTATGCTGAGAGAGGATATCAGACCAAGACAAAATGCTCGGTGTGTGTCTGTGTGTGTTCTTTATTAGGCTAATTTCATTTAGATAGCACGCCTGTTTAGCGCTGGCTACCGATGACAGATCTCAGATGCAAGCTGTAAGCGGGACGTGCCTTTCAAAACAAAAAGCAGGCTATCTAAGTTCTGAAAACTTCTAAAAATAAAAATTGTTTGATGGAGAAGAACACACCCGCAGAGGCGGGTCGAGGGGCCTAGAGAACTTCACTGGAACTTCTCAGCTCATTCAGCATTGGAACTGAAGCTTGGTAGACACCATTCTTCTCTGCCTGGGATATTTCTGGTCAAAAATAAAAGCTAAAGCTGGAAAGTAGTAAGCGTGAGCAGCTGCAAAGTTCTTGTGGCATCAAAAGTGAAACAATGAAGTTAAAGCCATTGGAAGTTAGGAAATTTGCTTACAAAAATACTTAATTGGGGGCTCCCAGGTGGTACAACTGGTACTGGCTCTATCATCGGGGCTTGTGAGATCGATTCCTGGTGGTGCTGCAGCCGTCCATGGATGGAAGTCCAAGGCAGTTACTGGCTAGTTGTCTTTGCTGTATCTACCCTGAATGTGTAGGATGGCCTTCTCTCTCCAGCCACTACTTTAGAAATCAGCCCCTGACTTTACTTTGAATTCTTTGCTAATTTCTTGACAATCATATCGATACAGATAAAAGCAGAACACTATAAGCACCCAACATGCGTTGGTGTGAAGCTGACAGCTCATAGGCTACTAAAGACAATATCAGCTCATGATAAACCGCTTTCCCACCCAGGACAAGAGTGAGGTTGTGCACACGGTAAAATATTTAGTGGACCGCTGAGCTACAGTAAAGACTACTAGTGTCCTACCGGAGAGCTTCATGAGCAGGTCCGTGGCCGTCTTGGTGGTGATGTCGGGGCTGAAGAGCGAGGCAGCTGTAGGGGCAGGGCCGAGCCCGGGGCCGGGGCCTGGTGGGCTGGTCTTGAGTCCCGGGAGATCCAGGGAGCCGCTGCTGCTGCTGCCGGGACGGTCCCTGCACAGGGGAGCGAAGGGCGACGTCACGGCCATGTCCTGAGGCTCCTCTTTGATCTGCACGTGGTTGGAAGGCTCGCCGGGAGATGCCAGAAGGCGCCCGTCAGCCTGGGAGAGGGCGGGGGACGGCGAGGCTTCCGTAGCCATCGCCTGGTCTCCTGCCGCGCCGCCGTCGCCCAGCAGGGAGCCCTCGCCCTCCTCCGTGTCCGTAGAGGGCTCGTCCTTGACCTTGAACTCCTTGAGGTCTGGCCGGGGGAAGTGCTGGTGGCAGCGCATGTGCAGCTTCAGGCTGAAGTGGCGCGAGGACGTGAACGGGCACAGCTCGCACTGGAACGTCTCGCCCCGGTCCTGGTGCTGGTGCACCTGCGGAGGGAGGCCAGGGTTAAATTTACCCCGGAACAAGCTAGACCCGGATCTGGCGCATCCCAGATAGGGTCCAGCACCCTTTTACATGTGAAATGAATTTGCCAAATCATAAAAACAACTGTCCACATCTGGTTCAAGCTCTCTAGTAAGTGGTTCAAACTATTAACTCAAAAAGGGCTTTTTGTGGAGGGACTTCTCTGTTTTGCTTCCTTTTTCTCCAATTCCACAATTATTCCACAATAATAAAAAAAAACTGTTGTCTACACATTAATGACATCCCTCTATAGAGCAACCAGAGCTGTTACTACTTATAGTTCCAGCTGGTGTGGATCTACTTAAAGACAGTATTCTAGGAGAGGGCTGGTGGGTGCTGGTGGGCCTCAGTGGAGCACAGTTTGGTGATTTCCCAGCTTAAACTCACCAGGTTCATCTCAGATGTATTACTATGTTTGATAGGTGTGTTTTCTAAGGTGAACCACCAAACTGTGCTGGACTCTGAGACAGAATACCTTTTAGGACCTGCTGACTAACTAACACTCACAAACATTTCATTAGTGGCAAGACCGGCCAGACCATTTTTGTTTAAGATTTGAAAAGCTTGTACAGCATTTAAAATCAATCATCTCAGTTCTCTCCAGTAACTACTACTGCAACTGCCATGTTGGCTTTCACTATAACTGTAAAATATGCAGTACACTCACAACACTGAGAATCTGAAGACTCATTACTGGTCCTGGGACAGCCTGTTTTAACTATAATGGATGTAGCCAGTGATGCCCCTGTGGGATGCATCGCTGTGGGAGTTTTGCTAATGCTGGTGCTGGTGCTCGGTAACTGCCAGTTCTAGGGTCTTCTGCTTATTTTGCACCTCTTAGATTTACTGGCCAATCCACTCCTCTCAAATTAGCATAGTGTGTTGGGCTTGATTCACAACAGTAAAACCTTCCGAATTAAGTGTTTCATTTCAATGCATTGTAGAGTAAAAGCTGTAGGAACAATATTCATTTTATAAGGTGTTTCTGTACACTCACAGCACACACATGTGCCATGATTTCTCATTCTCTGAATTCATTTTTGTCATGTTTTGTTGAGTTTGTAAGTAACCTCTAGAGAGAGCAACTTTCTGTTATCCTGTGAAAAGGTATAGCACATTATACTTAATATGGCACTTAAACTTAATGTAATTTTCCCTAATTATTTTAAACTGAACTAAATGCGTTTTTTAAATGTGTATGTTTAAGTTCAATTTAATTTTGTTTCCTATAGATGATGTCCTGTAACTACTGCTGCAATTGCCATGTCAGCTTTTAATAAACTAAAACATTCAGCACATTCACACCACTGAAGACTCAAGACTCATTACTGGTGGTCCTGGGACAGCCTGGTTTATGAATATGTGCAGCATTCGGGACGCCAGTATATATTATAATAATATATATACATACACTACCAGTCAAACGGTTTTACCACTAATTTTTATATTTCATAAATGGCAGATTTAAAAAAAAATGTTTTTAAGCATTAGAAAGCTGCTCATGGCAAAGTCAAATTCTTTAAATGCACTCGTTAACTGTTATATCCCACTGGCTGTCATTTGTCTGTGATCCACATTATAATTAGAATTATATTAGGTAGTTTTCATAGGTCAGTAGTGATGAATAAAAAATGGTACTCTAACGGTGAACATTCATTAATTCATTCATTTTCTGTAAGCGCTTAATCCTTAGTAGGGTCACAGGGTTCCCCGGAGCCTATCCCGGGGTCTACGGGCGCAAGGCAGGGGCGCAAATGATGAATACCTTGTTTTTGTTTTTTTTTTTTGCAACGAATATTAAGTGAATTGTTAGGAAATATTAACTGAGTAAGATGCAATTGTAGAAAATCTCTGCGTGAGCCAGATTTTTGACTGGTAGTGTATACACTTCTAATTAATATATATTTGATTTGATTTATTAATATAGCACTTTTGGATGACATCCAAAGGGCGGAGGTTAAACCAGCAGGGGCTTTTGTCCTCACCTTCATGTGGGACTTGAGATTGTCTTTGCGAGCACAGCGGAAAGGACACAGGGGACACTGGTGGCTTTTTAAACCGGTGTGAATCACCATGTGTCGCTTCCAGTAGCTCTTTCTTTTGATGACCAGGCCGCACACCGGACACTGGAAGGGCTTCCCGCCATCCTCAGGTGAACCTGCGAGAGTGGACAGAGCAGGAAAAAATATATATATTACACACTATAATCTTTACGGTTCCCACACAGACATCTCCCGGCCCGACACTAAAAGGCCCTTGAGGATTAAATCTTAGTCACCGACCGCCGGGAAGTGGCTGTCGGCGGCCTCAAGTCCATCAGTGTGTTTCCAACATTAATTGTTATTGTAAACAGAAGCACTTCTAAAGCGGAACAACAGAAACAGCAGGACATTAAATATCTCTGCCTTACGAATGAGAGCCGTCACCTTTACCGCTGTCCGCTTGACCACTCCGAGCCTCAATCACGCCGATCAATGGCAAAGTCACATAGGAAGCCAAACACCAGGATGTTTTTAGGGAGCTGATTATTGTTGTTGGCTCCATATCCGGTGTCCATTAGGGCTTAATTGGTCTTATTAGAAGCTGGCATGATTGCATTAGAAATTCTACGAGGCCGTGTCAGGATGGCTTCATAAGTATTCCAGTCGTGTTCCTTGAAAAACATCTGGTAATCAGTGTTTGGTGAAATTACTGCGCTCAGCCATTCATTGACCTGGGGTGTAAAACTTCGAGACTGCCTATTTGCGACAATAAACCACCATCTGTGGCCCAACCTTTCGCGGCGAGGAGATCACCGTGGAAACTGCTCGTGAAGCAGAAAGACTCTGAAGGTCCTCGGCGCAAAGGGACAACAGCCAGCGACGGCTTTCACCGTTATCCTGCCCATTATGTAAAAAGTAAGGATTCGGTATCAGGAGGATAGAAACTGCCAGTTGAGCTCGAGACATGCAGAGACATTCCAAGCCTGGTACTAGAATCATGTTAACCCTTAGAACCTGAGCTGCATGGATCTGTGCCGGAAGCGTAACCAGTGGTAAACTGTCACACTACAACCTCTACTGGGGTGTATGCAGTCACACACAAATTAACACTGAGAACAAAAATGAACAAATTTCTTTCACGTCTTAGGCCGTCCAATCCAAGGCATTACTGACATCAGAATCCAAGCCACTAGGACTGAACAGCATGGACAGAGTATCAGTACTGCGGTTTTACTGCTACATACTGCGACTGCAAAGCCTTTCAAGATTTTAAAGGCCCCATATCATACATTTTCTGTAATTAAAATGGCTTGAAGTGTGGAAATATTGTTAAAGTTTCACAATTTATATTCACTCCCAAATCCATACAGTCCATCTATGGAAACTTTTCAAACCACAACTTTTGTGATGTCACAAAACACATTTACATATACTTCCTTATTCAGCCAACAGCAGTTTAGTCACTGAAGTTCTAAGGAGAGTTTCGGTCCCTGTGTTCCTACAACACATGGCAGCCAATCAGAAATAAGATCATTTGCATACATCAGTCTTAAAGGCACAGTAAAAAAAAACATCCTGTTTAATTCTACGGGATAAAAATGCGCTGGAAAAAAAAAAACATGTAGAATTTGGGCTGTACATGTAGAATATCAGCCCATCAGTGTCTTTGTTGGTCAATTGTTGGATTACTCAAATAGAGATGTGACTCTATTTCTGACCATCCTGTGAAAAAACACTGTGATTGGTCAGAGGCTCATTTGCATATTGGCAAACTTTGGCAATATCAGTATTGCATCGACCAAAACGATTAAAAGATAGTATCTTGTGCAGCATTATTCACCAATCAATTCAACTGATTTTTCAAAAAACCCACAGAAACACATATGAGCATGTGATAAAAAACATATGACAAAAAAGTTCATTTGCATATTACGGCCTTCAGTGATACCAGGACTGCGAATGAGGGAACCACGATAGTGATAAGGGAACGATACACCACAGTGTCCTGGTTTGCTCAGCTCACGTCTGTGTCAAATTTAGGCAAAGACAAACAGATTTGGGCCACTTGGACCCTGCAGTGTGAACGAGCCACAGTTCAGCTCACTCCAGTCCTGAACTGAGGGGTGGGCCG
The DNA here is from genome assembly GCA_037576975.1 of Alestes dentex. Classification (NCBI taxonomy): domain Eukaryota; kingdom Metazoa; phylum Chordata; class Actinopteri; order Characiformes; family Alestidae; genus Alestes; species Alestes dentex. The sequence continues at coordinate 650,872 of JBBIGA010000146.1, forward strand.
CGGTGGGCCGGGCGGGCCGCGGTGGGCCGGCCCGCTGTAGAGTGGAAACTGTGATGGCTGCGCTGCCTCTGAAGAGCCTGACCTAAATTCCGGGGGAATCTGCTGAGATGGACTCAGAGCGCTCGCTTGGCCTGTGTGTGTGCAAAGAGCATACACACGAAAACACACACACACACACACACACACACACTGCCGGCCTCCGCTTGGCAGTCGGCACATCCGAGAGGGAGAGGAACCGGTCTGGGAACGTGCCGGCGATTCCAGCAAACCCCCACCGAGCTAACAGACCTTTCCCAGAGTCCACAGCCAACCTCTCACACACACACATAAATACAAACACACACACACACACACACACACACACACACACACACCTTAACGCATGACCTTGTTGCCATAGCCACTTCAGCTAACACTCACTCTTCCAAAGCTTCAGGTACAGTTACACACACTCAAAAAAGAGAATTCCACCAATGTTTCAAAATTTCTGCATAATTCAGTTTGGGAGATAACTTTCTTTGGGGACAGGGTGCCTCACAATGGTCTGATGTGAAACGGCTAGTTGTGGAGATTTCTTTACAGTAGTGGTAAATGAAACCAGGGGTCATTTTTACAAGTATAGCCCTTTGATTTACTATCCAAACCTACCAGTTAACCTGAGTGTTTACATGTAATGATGATAGTAAAATAGTGATAAAGCTGAAGAAAAAGTTTTATTTGGGTTTTTGTTTGGGTCACAACACGCTACATGTAATGTTTTAAAAATTACAACATTTTCAACAAACAACGTTTCAGACAACCGGCAATGCATTTGTAACAATTAAATGTAATAATTTTCTGTGGGATAGTTTTTAAAAGGATTTAACACTTCGGACGTCTGGTTCCATTGATCAACACTGTGAATTCTGACCTTGTAGGTGTTGATTTAATTATGCAGAATTATAAATTTTTTTAATTGTAGAATTCCTGTCACATACACACGTTAGGTGACGCGCACGGGTCACCGGAAATGAGCGCATCACGAGGTATATAAACAGGAAACAGGTAGATCCAGGTTGCTCGTTCATTGAGTCCCTTCATCTCGCCAATCTACTCAACTCTGGATTCACGCGAGTACTCACTACCTTGTGTGTATGAATGTGAACGCTGATTCCGGTGGGAATCCTAACTCTGTCCAGGAGCGTTCGCAGAGCAAAGTGCGTGATTCTACCAACCCTCTCGCTTCTGTCCGCGTCTGGGTTCATCCGTCACGCTACACGGGCGAACTCCTAGTTTGGTAAGTTCTCTATCACCTAATCATTGTGACAATTCCACTACACTATTCCTGTAGACTGCACTATACCACTCTTCCCCAGTACTGTAGTTAAAACTGGAGCAATGCAAGTGTTAATGAGAGTCAGAATCAGAAGTGTCGACCCACAGTTTAGCAGCACAAACATGCACATCTTGCACACACAAGAGGTTTTACATGTTCAACAATATGCATGCTGGATTTTTGAGTACACTCAGCTTTGGTACTTGTGAATATACAACATCCTATGTACTCATAACCTACTTATAATTAGTGCCTAGTGCTTGCAATTAGGACTCCAGAGCCTCAGCGGGTCACAATTGTCCACTCGCTTCATGTTTTTCTCCCAAAATGAACAAAAGTGACAAATAAAAGAAGCGCAGAAGTGTTTACATGCACCTGCCGTGGAAAGCAAGCTGTTACCTGCTTGACTGCTGGGCTTGGCCCTTCCCTTGGGGGTGGTGGGCAGCAGAAGGTCCAGGGTCTGGGTAGGCGTGGGGGCCTTCTGGTTCCTGTCCAGCAGGGGCTTGACATCCTCGGAGGCTGCCAGCCCCAGCGCCGGTTGAGACGGCTCCTTTTTATCGGCCAGCAGGTTCCCGGCCGCCCGCGCTGCCACCTCTTTGAGCAGGGCAGCGGACGAGGTCATGGAGACAAGGGACAAGAAGGAGGCAGCCGAAGGCTGGTGGTCCGGGGCTCCGGCTTGCTGCTGTTGCTGCTGGCTGCGCTCCGACACTTTCTTGGACAGAGCGGCCAGCGTGGAGCTAGCTGACTGAGAGCTGAAGGGCGATGCGAAGGCGTCAAAGCGAATGGGGTCATCTTGGCGACTGCCCAAGGCCGGCACGGAGCTGACCGAAGAGGAGGAAGAAGAGGACGAAGATGAAGAGGCGGAGGTGGACGAGGCCACGGCGCTTTTGTCCTGGAGGACAGCATTCGCAGCGGCTTTTAGCTTCTGGATGGCTGAGTCGGGAGACAAGCTGCTGCTGCTAGCCGCAGGAGGCCACTTGTCCGCCATTTGTCCAATCCAAACAAACCCAGCGCTGCCTGAACCGGCAGCCTCGGTTGGTCCAAACGGGTCACTGGGCTCCTGCTTGACCGTTGCCACAGACGCAGGCGAGGAAGTGGCGGAGTTGCCACTATGGTTGTTGCTGCTTGCCAGTCTGCGGGCCAGTGCGCTGAGCTGCTGTGCATGATGGGACGACGGAGACAGAGCCAAGCCCATCGGCGGGGACTCCGTTCCCCGGCCTGCCCCCCGCCCTCCGACCAGCTCCCCTCCTTCCAGCTTCAGTGACCCAGCCTCCAGCAGCCTCCGCAGGTTGCTGCTGAGGGGTTTCCCCAGGTTCCCCTGTGCGGAGTCACCATAGAGCGACGACACCACTGACGACAGCGTGTCCTGGGCCGTCAGCAGCCGGGTGTCCAGTCCCAGCAGCTCCAGGGAGGCCCGCCGCTGCACCGGCGTAGGACAGCTCGGCGGACCCTCGGCCGAAGCATCGGGGTCAGACCGCGTCGTCCCGTCCTGCGGGGATACCCGCGGCTCGTCCTGGACATCGCCGTAGGATGACTCGGATGGGCTATCGCTAGCATTTCCGAACCAGCCGTCCTCCTCCCCAGAGCCGCCCGCCACCGCCCCTTCTTCCGCCGGGTCCACATCTGAAACAAAACATCAAACCGACTTAAAAAAACCTGCAGAAATGGAGCGTGAACAAGCTCAACTCAACACTGAAAAATTCAAAATATCTGAACTTTTTTTCATTTAATTATCGTGATTTTTTTTACTGGGACCTGTGGGCTGAAACACTTTACGGCATTTTTCATGTATTTATCTGCAGATGCCAACTTTTACATCTACCTGCATTAGCATTACAGAGAAATGTTATTTATTTCTATAAGATTAGAAATGCAATAAAATGAATTCAATACACCATAAACTAGGGCAATGTCTATCGGTAATTCATGAATACTTATTAATAGTAATCGAGTGATCAGCTGACAATCAGTCTGGTTTAAGACCAAATAAAAAAAATGGGCTTAACTAAAAATAATTGGTGGTGGTGTTCGTTTCTCACACAGAAACGAACATATAAACATATACATCTGAAGCCTGTAACAGACATTGAAATGGCATTTTCTTTACATTGTATGTCCATTCACTTTCAGTCTTTCAGTAAAGCATCTCTCCAGTAGTCTGTAAGCATGTTAGCTGTCTGCAATCAACTGATCAAGTGAATCAAGTGATCTGAGGACTAAAAAGCACCCCAGCCTCATGGTGACCTCTTGGTACCCTTTACCCAAACATTCAAAATGAAGACTAATTACAAAGGCAAAGCTGAGAGGTCCATCACATTATTGTTTTTAATTGAGTGATCGATTTTAATTTTAAAAAATTGTTTTAAATTAAATCAGAAACGACCTATTTCAATTTAGGCAAAAATGACACATAAGGAATGAATGTAATACTGGGTAAGAGGATGACCAGTCACAGCAGAACTAGTACACACACACACACACACACACACACACACACACACACACACACACACACTGTGATGTGGAGTGTGAGCGAGCTCTAATAACAGAACACACCGAGTGATCAACTGTCACCTTTACCATTGCCGTCAAACTGCCAAAGTTTCAGGATTATTATTCGGTTATTAATTTCAGGCCTTATTCATTAATTGCTATGAATTATTCAGTAATGGCTATGATTATGCAAGTTGTGTAGTTACGGGAGGAGCTGAGGTGTGTGAGCCCCTGCAGTTTAATTTCACCTAAAAAATGATGTTCCAAAGGAGGAATGCCGTGTCCCCTAAATCTGACCTTTCCTGACACTTTAACACGAGCTGAAAAACGCGTGACCAACAGACAGCGTAAATCGCAGCGGGTCCGAGGCTTCCTCTCCGAAACCCGGCGCAGAATAACTCGTTTCTCATTCGTTTTTTTTTTTCCTCTTTTTTTTTAACCATTTTTTCCTTCCCAGGGTCTAAAGGAGCCTAGTAAAAGGGTTACCATGGCGACGGGCCCTTCAGGGAGGCTAGACAGCAAAGATTAGGGTAATGGAGGTTACAGAACCGAATTAATATTCATGAGGCTGCGGATACCACCAGGGAGCCAATAAGGATAGGGTTAAGGTCACCAAGGGTCATTAATATACACTTCATGTATCAATATTCATAAGCAAAACATTACAGCTTGCCAGACAAGGGCGAACAAAGAAAAGTGAATATTCCTGATACATATTAACAAACCCTCCGCAAGAACATGTCAAGAAAACACAACAGCGAGAGGAGAGGGCCCGACGTGAAGGATGGCAGAACTTATCTGGTTTTTTTTTTTTACCCACCCCCCCCTTTTTTTTTTTATAACAGAGAGTGCAGTTAAGTTAACCAATTCCAAATGACATCGGCACTGGGGGGGGAGAGAGATAATAAGAAGTTGTGGCAGCCGAAAAGGGCACCGGACCTCTGACACGGGAATATGATCTTTAAAAAAAAAAAAAAAATCATTTGAGCGCTCCCTCATTCGCTCCCTCTTCGCTCCCGACACGCCCGGTGAGTTCCTCTCTGTTTACGGGAGAACGGCAAAGCCGCGTGTGTGTGTCTGTGTGTGTGTGTGTGTGTGTGTCTGTTTATGTATGTGTTTGTCTCTCTGCGTGTGTATAAGTGTGTGTGTGTGTTTATGTCTGTGTGTGTGTGTGTGTGTGTGTGTGTGTATGCAAGCCTGGTGAGTTCCTCTCTGTTTACAGGAGAACAACAAAGCCATGTGTGTGTGTGTGTGTCTGTGTCCGTCTGTATGTATGTATGTGTCTGTGTGTGTGTATGTATGTGTGTGTCTGTGTGTGTGTATGTATGTGTGTGTGTGTATGTGTGTATGTAAGTGTGTATGTGTGTGTGTACGTAAGTGTGTGTGTGTGTATGTATGTATGTGTGTGTGTATGTGTGTGTGTCTGTGTGTGTATATGTGTGTGTGTGTGTATGTGTGTGTGTATGTGTGTGTGTCTGTGTGTGTGTATGTATGTGTGTGTGTGTATGTATGTGTGTGTATGTATGTGTGTATGTGTGTGTGTCTGTGTGTGTATGTATGTGTGTGTGTGTATGTATGTGTGTGTCTGTGTGTGTGTGTATGTGTGTGTGTGTGTGTGTATGTATGTGTGTGTGTGTGTGTGTGTATGTGTGTGTGTGTGTGTGTGTGTGTGTGTGT
>JBBIGA010000146.1:660969-673443 GCA_037576975.1 Alestes dentex
TCTCTCTCTCTCTCTCTGTCTCTCTCTCTCTCTCTCTCTCTCTCTGTCTCTCTCTCTCTCTCTCTCTCTCTGTGTGAGTCAGAGAGAACGGTCAGTACAGAAACGAGCAGACGAAGGCTTTCCTCCCGGGGCCATGGCCACATGACTTGCGTGAGGTTGCCTACCAACGCTCTGTGGCTATTCTGCCACTCAGTGGGCCATAAACATCGGCCTGGCTGACCCCGGGGGTCATGGAAAGGCCGCGGGGTGGGGGTGCGGGGAGATGGCTAGTAGAGGGCAGGCTGCTTCAGCAGAGTGGAAGAAAGGCGGAGGGGCCATTAGTCGATTAAACTAGGGTGCAGCCATCAATATTCCACCAGAGCCAACGAAAAAAGGCGCTGCTGCAGAAAGGCCAGGGTCCGACCCCTGTAGAAATATGAGAGGATGCTCGGCGATACGCTTCTCATCACCATTACTGGAGCTTACCATCTACCTCCACTTTAACATAACTGGCATTCACTCACCAGCTGATTCTCACTCACTGAATGAAAACACTGAACTGTGCAGCGCTGTGGGCCTCCAGAGCTGGAAGACCCTGCTGAGCTACACTGCAGGCCAATATGAACAAACTGTAAGAAATGACATCACAACGTGTACCGTGGATTTCATTTGTACTTAGAGAAGATGAGCCAGCCGTAGGTCTCATTGAAGAGAATTAGGCAGAATTAGGATCTGAAAACACACGCATGCTAACAGACGTTTTGAGGTTGGAACCATGCCGATATTTATAATATTATTATTAATATTATTGTTATTGTTATTGTTATTGTTATTGTTATTATCACTATCACGCTAGGCTAAGTACTGTAGTATTAATAGTTCAGCCCAAAAACATAAGGGTCTGCTGAGTGGGACAATAATAACAGCAATTTTACCCACTACCTCCTACCAACTGCAAGGCGAAGGCTAGAGCAGGGATCATCAGTCTTATTTCCAAAGGGCCAGTGTGTCTGCAGCGATTCACTTCAGCCAAGCAACGGTTTGATCAACTCACCAGCTGGTCAGACAAGTAGAAGTAGGTTCCTACGACTAGATTAGAATGAAAACCTGCAACCACAGTGGCCCTATTCTAGAGTCATCAGATAAGACTGATAACCCCTAGACTAGGCTGCTACCATTGTTACAAATGGTTTTCCAATAGACACAAATCATGTTTCAACGAGCATTCAGTGACTAACGTTAAACTCTAGGTAACTTAAATTCTACACTGTGGGCCGCACAGCACAGTGGATAACACCCCTGGCATCCGCCCAGCAGGCTGGTGATTGGTTCACTTTAAAAGACATTTACTGTAGATACAGTAGTTGCCCCTGTAGCATCATTAACCCTTCATGCAGCTGCACCGCTAATTACGTTCCATAGAAGTGTAGAATCACACCGGCCTGTTTTGGAACATTCAGCAATGAATATTCTAACTACTGACCAACAGTTAACGGAGATTCAAAGTTACACCTGATAAGCCATAGAGCATTATATTTTTTTGCTTTTTTACATTGCACAGTCAACCCATAACTAAATCCCACTAAACTCAGACCTGGTGCTGGCGTGAGCACCATGGAAGGCACTCGAAAGCACAACACACGCAACGAAGAAACACAGACTCACTGTTTGGCAAGCAACTGCATAACAAACTTGATCATTCTGTCATCTTTCACTATTGTGCACAGCTGACATGCGTCAAATCAATAGCAGCAAATGACACAACTGTTCACCACTACTATAACCAGATAGTAACCACAGCACCCACAGCTCAAGATGTTGTACAGAAAACTCAATCAACCTCTCGACCGAGTCAAAGTCGAACGAGTGACACCAGTATTGTCTCACTGATGAGACGATATTTTAAAAATGTATATCCTTACTAGGGATGCACCAAAATGATTTTTTTGGAACCCAACCCGAAAACCGAACATGAGGAAACACTTGGCCGAAAACCGAAACCAAAAACCAAATGAAATAATTATTATTAAATTAATAAAAGAATAAATCTGTTACAAAACTATTAAAATATTTATTTAGCATTCAAACAATGCACAATATAAAATACAATTTGAAATAAAATAATTAACTTGGCCCCACTCATGAATAGCCTAAAAGCAAGATGGCTGATATATTATGCAATTAAAAATCTTCTCACATAAAACTAGTGAATTCAAGTGCATTTTAATATTCTGAACGAAGTGCCTGAACAAAGTGCATTCAGAACTGTTGAAAGATAATAACATTCTCTTAATATATTCTCTTAATAACATCATCAATATAGTGTTTTAAAACAAAGACTGACAGCCCATATATTAACTGTAATCAGTGGATGTGGGGGTGTCGAAGGGTCTCGCCTCTTCTGTGCTCGATCGGGATGTTTTGAGTTTATATGATAAATTAATCCCGACGTTGAGAAGGTCTTTGTGGATGCGCCCCCTCTAGAAATTTCAGCGCTTTAAAAACATCTTTCCGCGTCTTTCTTACAAATATCGAAATGCACGCACACGGCAGACATGCTGACTCTAATCCAGTCTGGCGGCTGCAGGCTGCGCTTGTTGATTGCGTCATCACTGTTTCTGTCGCGTTAAAAAAAATTTTCGTCCGAACATTCGATGCATCCCTAACCCTTACTTTAAAAAATAGACTTACAACAGAGACAACAGATGCTCGCTGTCTGTATCACCACTGTCCTGAAACCGACGCTCTGAAACTGTGGCCCTGTAGTCAGGCGGCAAAACCAGAGCGAATACAAGAACAATTCACAAAAAAAGTAAAGAATTGTCAAATTTCATGATGGAATGCTGGCACCCAAACAAAAAACTTTATGGGTAATGGGTAAAACTGTTCAAAAAACCCAGCTCAAGAGTCAGACTTGTATTAAATGAGTATTAAACTATATTTAAAAGGTTAAAAGTTGTATTCAATAAAGAGTATCTGTCAAAAGCCACTGTCTCAATTTTGTTTTAGTACAAGCCCAATGTATGTAAGACATGAAGTTTTTATCTTCATCTTTCACACCAGATCTGTGATAACAGTGTAATTCAGACGGGAGGGAGAGTCAGACTGAGTGTCCATCACACGACTGGACAGTGGGGAGAGCTGGTGGACCAGGTGGGACTGAAGCAGTCTGGTGTGAGTACTGATGGGGTGGGGGCTGAATGAAGAAAGATAAGTAGTGGTTGGTGGCAGTAATTAAGCGTCCGGCTGGGCTCTGGCGGGGTTGCCACGGCCGCAGGCTATGCTAATGAGTCTGCTTCCTGGTCAGCACTGCCTTATTAGTGCACGGCCGACAATATGGCGAGGAGGACACGGGGCCACCGGCCGCACGGCGTCTCAAGTGACTAACGGAGCTCCACAGGGGGGCGGCCAATCCGTTAATCAGGGAGCTCTCAGATCAGGCCTGACTGACAAGGAGAAGTGTTGAGGAAAAACAAAACAGCCCATCTGAGTGCAAGCATAGATGTGACGAATCCAACAGACAACATATGAGTCCAGACTGTTAGACTATTAGAACTTGGGTGTGAGCTCAACTGAATTAGACATTTTTGTGCAACATTGGAAGGAAGGAAAGTAGGTGCAAAAATGCTGTCAAACTGTCTTATCTTTGGCATGTCGAGTTCAAACCACTCCGCATTCAGCACCACCAGTACACTGATCACCGCCTGATCATCTGGAATCATCTGCTCTTGGTACTAGATGACTTTGTTATACTTGAATTCATTTGTAGGTCATTGTGTGGCTTACCTAACAAAAAACAGGTAGCTGCTCAGGTACAGGGAGTGAACTGAAACAATTTAATACAATTCAGCAAATAAAATTTGAGGAAGATCAGGTACAGTATATCCAGACTATACCAGACTATAGCTGGAACAAATATTTGACATCAGCATCAGCAAAAACCGTGATGTCAACCAAAAAAATAGTTGACAAACATTCAGTCGTTTTCTTCGAACGACTAAAGTGAGTTCAGCGCCCAACTTGAAGACTTCAGCTATAGGACTGGACATACATGAGCAAGCAAGAAGAAAAAGAAAGCTCCAAAAGAAGGAACGTCTAGGAGCATTTCCTTAAAACGAAGAATGACACAGATCATAAACAACATTCCAGTCTGACCGCACCAAACCAAGCTACCAAGGACACACAGGATACTCGATTTATTCATCAGAATGAGTAAGCGTTCCTTTAACAAACAGTTATCAGTAACAGACGTCCACGACAGCCAGCATCATGCTGAGTGAAAGAGCAAGGCCATTTGTGCTCTCTTGGACTCCCGACCACGGACTGGATGGCAGCACCTCTGGGGCTCTAACACACAGTCTATTGATGATATGACCGGTGTTCAGACAGTTGCACCACTCGGGAGCTCTATTTTATGTTATGTTATGTTTATTAAAGCCAAACTTCTTTGGCAATGCTCTTCCCATTTACAGGCTGCATTCAGGCCGATTAATTGTTTACTTATCGATGAATTGACTATTTGTTGCAGCCCTAATTAAAATTTAACTGCTTCATTCATTACATAGTATGTGATGTAACAAGGTCTTTGGTTTGACGCCAACAAATGACGCAATACAAGACTGTAGACCCAACAGTGACTTTGCACACAGACCTTGATGAGCTTTGAGTAAGAATTAATCTACTCTTAATAAAACAGGTGGTATCAGATTCAAGAAAAATGCAACAGTATTATCAGACCAGCAAAACTTAAAAATAAATAAATAAACAGTTATTCAAAAACTCAGATAACCTTTCCAAGCACAGAAGACGAGCCCTGTTCTACGTTTAATGAGTTTCCCAGCTTTTGAGCTCCGCTCATAGACAAAGTCCTGCAAGTTTCCACATTAAGGTAGCTGCTGGTCCAGCAGCAAAGCAGCCGGGTATCGTCCTGCAGGCCCTCCGGCCCGGTTTCCGCCGCAGCTCCGCTCCTGCGGGCCCTCCGTGGCGCTCTGAACGGCCCCATCTTTCACAGAGCTGGACTGAGACCACACTCGCAGCGTGGCCCCTGCTATATATAATGGCGGCGATGTCGTACTGGAGTGTACTACATATTACCATCTGTGTATTTTCGGCACGGCCTCGGCGGTCTGCGGGCACGGCGGGCTCCGTGCCAGAGGTGAAACAGGAAGGAGAAGTGTTCTTGGAAGAGAATGAGACGGCTTTGGCTCGGAGACCTCTGAAATTCCTCTCTGCAGATGAAGCGCCCTTTTTCGCTCGGCCGTTTATTTTCTGCCCCTCCACCACCCCCACCTTCCACTTTTCCATTTTTAGAGCCCGCACACAAAAAAGTACCCCCCCCCCCAAAAAAAATAAAAAAATAAAAAACACACCCTGGACTAATAATCTCAGATTTACCTTCAAAGAGGGCTGAAATTACAGAGTCAGCAGAATCCCTTTCGCCGCCGTGAGAAGCTAATTAGCACGCTCCGAAAAAGTAATTCGGGGCGGCGGGCCGGGGCGGTGATAAATAAATATACACAGAGAGCTCAGTTTCACACACAGGAGGGGAAAACGGATTAGGCCTTAAGATTAGATGAATCACTGAAATACACAAAACAAAACAACCAAAAAAATAAAGGAAAAAAAGAGGAAAAGGAACGGAAGGATGGCTCAGTGTGGTCTGTGAGCAGCTGGCAGAAGCAGAAGAAGGGAGATAAAAGTAGCAGCGTGTATCACACGGGGACAGGAAGCAGGGGTGGGCAGGAGTAGGTGCTATGACGCTAATGGCACAACAGGCACTTGCAACAGAGCTGTGGCCGCCTACCCAGGCAGAAGGGGGGGAGGGGGGAGGACGGGATGGGGGGGTCCGGGGGGGCAGCGTGAACAGGGACGGGTTAAAGCGGCCAGGGAAACTCTCCAGCTACTGTAAATCACACTACGTCCGACGAACACAGGCCGCGGGCGAGCGAGGCTACAGCCACCCAGAGTGGGAGGAAAGGGGGGGGTGTAAGAGGGAGGAAAAACGAGAGAAGAAAGAAGGGGGTGTGCGTGAGAGAAAATGGAGGAGGAGGTAAGGGGGTTAAAGGAAGAAAGAGGGAAAAAAATGGCTTTTTTTTTTTACAGTGATATTGGTCTGACAGCAGCTTGGCAGCGGCGCCTGCGGCAGTGCCTTCCTGGATGCGAGGCTGTCACTCAAAAACAGGGACACTAATCAGGATCGGTCCCGGTTCCATCCCCGGGAACGGGGGAGGTGGCTCTTCTTCTCGGCCATTAGAGAGAGAAGGACAGGAAAAAGAGGGGAGAGAGAGGGAGAGAGACAGAGCGAGAGAGAGAGACAGAGAGAACGGCGGGAGACAGTCCTCTCATTTACATGCAGGTCCAGGAGGACAGCACGCTGATTCCTTTTCCAATCTCCATGTTAAACGGTGGCCGGGGCAGCCGATGGTTACTGCCGCATTGTTCAGCCCCGGCGCTCTCTGTCACGACGATACCCATCTCGACTTTCAGAAAGGCGAAAAAGACGCGCGGGGCCAGATAACGCGCCGAATATGACCGAAAAACCTGTCACGCCAAAGGAGGACGTTATTTCCGTCTCCTGAACGTTTCTCTCGACTCTTTTTCCTCCCCTTTCTTTTCTGGTGTAGACACAACCAGGTGTGTCGGACGGTAACCCCCCCCCCGACATACGATCACAAAAAAGAACAAGAAAAATAAAGAGTGTAATGATCACTATGACAACCCTGGCTGCGCCTCTGGCGGAGGATAAGTCTGACATTTCGTGTTGACCTCAGCGCTGAATTGAGGCGTCATTTGAATTGAAGACTACATTAGAGACGAAGTGGCTCCGAGGCTCAAACGTACTCAGCGAACACCAGACGATGCCCAGTGTTGGACTGGCTGACGGTGCCGAGGACCCGGGACGACCAAGCAAGGCCCAAGTCAGCGGCGCACGCCGAACCAGGCTTTCAAAAGACGAGGCTTTCGTTTCAGCAAACGGAGGTGAAATGCACACACTTCTGCACACCAGAGAGGATTAATGGCTCGGCGTCCCGAATCAACACAGCGCTTTGAAACCATTCGACGGAAACAAAAAAGTGAGGACAAAAAAAGTGCTGGCTTTTAAGTAAGATGAAAAAATCGAATTTACACAATTTCCTACACAACGCATGATACAGATCAGCAAAGCACGACTGGGATCATCTTTAGTAAAAATGCACCGAAAGTTCAGCTATCAAATCATTTCTAGGTAAAGTATCACTTTGAGAGAAAAAAAAATTGAGAAAAAAAACAATCAACTGAACAAAACCCTGAAGACTGCAGATAAGCAGCATCAGTAAAATCATAATGAGGCCCATCCCTAACTTTTAATATCGTAAATCATCCCTTATAAATAAAATACACATGGAAAAATAATCCTTTAAATGATTACACTGACCTGAATTAAACAGGGGGTCGAAAATGTACTCTACAATTTGAATTTTAAAACAGATATAAATACTGCTCAATGTTCATGGGTCAGCGCAGCCTAAAAACCTGCCACCCTGCTTGAGGGGCAGAATAAGGCAAAAACAAAAGGTCCACACCACATTTTTTTCATTTCAGAACCACGAAAAAATTCACAAAGAGTGGCATGTAACTGAAAAGCACGAGATTTTTGATTGACGTGTGATTCTGAGGCATATACTGTAGCCTGCATACCATTACAATATGAAGGTTTTTTTTTTTTAGGTTTTTCTTATTTATAATTAAACTAAAACTTTTCTTAATTTATTACTAAACTTTCTTCAGTTTTCAGTTTCAGTTTTTGTTTTTCTTTGCATTGCATCACCAAACTTAATAGTTTCATGCTAGCACCAAAAAATGCTAACGTGGTTAAAAAGAAATGGGAGCTTATTTCCACCAAAAAAAACAGTGGCCAGGGACCAAAACTGAGCTCATTAAATACGTTCGGTTTCAGAATGTTGGTCAGAAAACACACAAGAGCCTCTTTCAGACAACTCCTAAAACATACAGCAGCGAGCTTCACACTTGTCTTTTTACAGCAGGACCCCACAGGGAACCAGATCCGGGACGATGCCGCGGAATATTTCGGACGCTCGGACAGCAGGGTTCAGGCGCGGCCACGTTCTCCTCCAGACCCCCTCACCGGTAGAGCAACTGTCCTTGTTTAACAACATGACCAGAATGCTGGATCCTCTTATCAAGGTCAGGGGTGGATCGTGAGTGCCGAGAAGTTGTCCGCAGATCTGCGCGAAGGACGCGGCCCAGCGCTCTTCGGGTACGCACCTGCATTTTCAGAGCCGTAAATCAACCGGGCCGGCGGTGACAATGGCTTTCGCAGAGATGACTTCACATCATGAACATAACTCCTCACTTTTGTAAGGCAGCCAAACGCCTCTGCTCTCTCCAGCTGATATATCGCTTCCCTTGAAATGTGTCAATAGCCGGGGCCGCCCGTGCTCGATGTCCGCTCCGTTACTGGCACTTTTAATCTCCTCGGTCGTAAGCCGGAAAGGCCCTCGGAGCCCGGCCGCCAAGCCGCTAGTTAAACTTATTAGCATGCCTCTGCTTCTCCGGGCTGGACGGAGGAGACTCTGAGCTCCGACTCCAAGCTCGGATGGAGACCTTTAACTGGGAAAATCCCCACTCTGAAACCAAGATGCTCCCTTGTGCCTCTACAAGAGCATATAAAGCCAGATATCGTCTACTAACTATTACCGCCATATCAGCCTCAACGATACTAATATTGTAGGAGTGTAAAGTGACCATTAGTCATATGTGAAGACACCACTGCACACAGTGTGAACAGCATGACATTCTTCCTCTGCATTTAACCCATTCACCAAGTGAAGCAGGGGGCAGCCATGAACACAACACCCTGGGAGCAGTGTGTGGGGATGGTACCTTGTTCAAGGGTACCTCAGTGGTGCCACTAGCAGTCCTGGGATTCAAACCCATGACCTTCCGATTGCAGGGGCAACTTCCTAACCACTAGGCCACCAGTCACCCCTATTATAGAGAAGACTGCCAATATGCAAATTAGCTTCTAACCAATCACAGTGTTTCTGACAGGGTGACCAATCACAGCTCCAGGTGAGTTACTGGGCGTTCTGATGAATCGAGGTCTTCATGTAATCCAATAAAAGTCTCATTTTTGAGCATGAAAGGTGCTGGCGAATTGGTGCATGAACAGGCACAGCTAAATTACTATAGCCAGAATAAGGAGATATTTTAAATGTCTTGGTTTTGTTACATCACAAAAACTACAATTTGCCATTTCAGTAGCTTATTTACCATTAATGGACTGGAGTAAGTGTACCATTAGAAACAATATTTACAGACTTTAAGACTTGTTAATTCCAGAAAAGTGATGACATGGGCCCTTATTTAGCAGTAAAATCACAATACTGATCAATGTATCGTGTTTTTTTTTTTTTGGCACTGTGTTTCATGTGTCACCACATTGCTTCCAAAAATACATTTTTATTCATATTTAATTTATATAAGTTCTGAAAATTGAAGTGGAGTAGCACGACAATTCCGCTGCATCCTAAAGGCAGGGCGCGACCAACAATATACAGAACAGCAGAGTTTTTCCCTAACTTCTAATTTTAAGTTAAAACTTTATACTGTTGTATTTGAAGTTATTTTGCATGGTTTAAATGAACTCAGAATGGTTTTTGACATTTGGAGTTTGCTGCATTTACTCATGTTCAGTTCAGCGGTGCAGCTATTAAATAAAGCTTCAGCTGTACGACTCAAATGTTTTTTACATTATGGTTTTAAAATTGTAAAATGAAATCCTTTAAAAATCACATTATTGAATAACGATATTTACGGAATTGCTATACTTACAGAGTCACAATACATATTGAATTGGCACCTAGGTATCGATATCATACTGGAAGGTCACTGGTCATTCCCATCCCTAGTTTGCACCTGAATTAAATACTGAAATTTGTCTGAACTATCCACCACGTGGGTCACGTCGTCATGTGTTTTTCACTACGAATTTTGGAAAAACTCTTCTGCTGAAGCAAGAGGCCTTTCTGGAAGTTGGCAGAAGGTCCTCATAACCCCCCCCCCCCCTTGCGTCCTGGACGAGTGGCAGAATTACACAGGACTGCGACCCTGGACTTCCTCGGTAATGTGCACAATAAGTTTGTCTGGTGGAGATTTAGACCGGCCAGTGAGAAAAAAACCCATCGGACTGTAAAACACTTTTATGTGGCCTAAATTCAGGATACAACTGGGGCCCTGAAATCATCTAAATCAGCGAGGACAAGCGCGTTTTGTCCAGCTCGAGCTGAGACTCTATTTTAAGGTGGCCCGAACTGGGCCTGACTCTTCGCTTTCCCAACCTCAGCCATTGTTTGAACCTTCGTCCCAGTCCTGATCCTGGAGCATTTGTGAGGGGAACAAAGGCTCTCAGAAGGCTGATCTGGAGATCCCTCAGTAGAGGTGACAAGACAAGCTCACCACCTGGAGGCCATTTGAAGGTGTTAAAAAAAAAAACCCCGGGAATAAAAAAACAGAAAGGAAAAGCAGATCACTCCGTTCTATTTTAAACCTATTAACTTTGCCTGGTTCGACGCTCCCCCTCCCCCACTCACCTGGCTGCACTCCATTTAACCAGAGTAACAATCCTAAAGTGATACCAGCCCACCAGCCCCTCCTCCCTCTCTCTCTCTCTCCCTCTCTCTCTCTCTTTCTCTCTCTGGCAAGCTCGCTCTCTCTCTCTCTCTCTCTCTCTCTCTCTCTCTCCCTCCCTCTCTCTCTCAATCTCTCTCTCTCTCTCTCTCTGGCAAGCTCGCTCTCTCCCTCGACATCTGAGGAGCTTTCATTCTTTCATTCCGCCTAGTAATTCTCCCCCTTCTCTTAAGACGGTCATGCCACGCTGGCTAATAAATCACATCCCCTCGTCTGGCGTGGCCGGGCTGGACGGCGGACAGCCTGGGCCGGACCTGGGCGTTTGGACGTGCGACTGGGCGTTAGGAGGCTGTTAAAGGCCGTCCTGCAGGGGCTGGATGCACTTGTGTGGTACAACAACAGAGAAAAGCGCCTCCAGGCCCAACAGTTTCTCCCACCCCCCCCCTCTCTTTCCCCAGTTGAAGCAGTGAGCTGTTCCTTATGAAGCCGTGCCAACAGTATGCCTGCTACTCCTCCTGCGAGATGGTTATTACTCAGTCCAGGGCCGAGGTAGCCAAAGGGCTGCTCTCCGAGCTGTACATCTCCATGTTGTGACTTGTCAACATGCGGAAAATCGTTACCCAGCTCAGGCACTTCTATTCCACCAAGGCTTTGATTGAGAAAAGGGTTGGAGGGCTGCGTTTGGAGGGTGAATGTATTTGTGTGTGTGTGTGTGTGTGTGTGTGCGTGTGCGTGTTTTGCTACATGTCAGCACCGCTTCAAACACCAGGCTATGCCACTTCCTCCAGATACTGAGACAATGTGACTCCGTCAAGCCTGTTTTCGCCCGACTCTCGGCCTTTGATGGCTAGGTGGGTGGACGACTCTCGCAGAAAACAAAAAAAAAGGAGAAGAATCATGTTTTGAAACAGAGGGGACCTCAAGTTATTTAAAGGCTTTTCTCTGTCAAGTGGTTTCTATAACGTGTGTGCCTATGTGACCTCGCTCCTTCCTGTCCTTCAACCACAACTAAAGAAAGAGAGAAAGAAAATAAGCTCAAGGCTTGACGTACTCAGGCATTTAGGTTATAGACAGTTACAAAGCAAAGCAACAGAGAGACAGATAACAATCACACAAATCGATATATATTCCCGCTGTCAGAAGAAAACCTTGTGTGTTCGTTTTTAATTACTTTCTTGCATTTGAAAACCTGTCATTTACTCTGTGCCAAAATGTCATGGCCCAAATGTGGTTGCAGTAACTAACACTGATGCGCCACAAAGTTTGTTTCCTTGTAAAGTTATTTAGATAGATAAGGTTTTGTTACAACAGAGATTATATCATTTTACTAGAGATGGCATAACAGTACCAATAGTGATCATTACTGGGCCGCTATCAGCAGAAAATGCTGGACTGGATTTCGGGTTCAGGTTCAGATTCAGTCCGATAAGAGATTCAGTTTGAAAAACTGTGGTCATTGTGTGTGTGCCTAAGACGCAAAGAGCCTAGACACAGGCGTTCCAGCCACTCAGCATTCAGCAGCACCAGTATACTGATCACCGCCTGATCATCTGGAACCATCTGCTCCTGGTTCTTCGCAAGCGTTAAGTTAATAGTTTTGCGATGCTTCATCCATCACTTTCTGGCTTAACTGGGCTGAAACAGTCCTTCAGGAAGCCTGGAGAACTTGCTCCTTGGAAGTAAACCATGAGGAAATGAGAGGTGTACTTTTGTGTGTGTGTGTGTGTATGGACCAAAGTATACGGACACACCTACCAATGCTTCAGGAGACCAAGACATTTTGCACAACACTTTGTGGACCCAGTTTGGGGAAGAACCTTTTCTGTTCCAGCATGACTGTGTCCCAGTGCACAAAGCAGCTCCATA